>JPFL01000038.1:324229-350374 GCA_000733385.1 Paramecium biaurelia | reverse complement strand
TACAGTTACAAAGTAAGATATTAATGATTTAACTAATAAAGTAATTAAGGTGTTATAGATTCATATGTTAATCCAGGTCTGTAATCTACAATAGATGAATTAACATAATCAAAGATTGGACATATGGTTATTGATTTAGCTGAAGTTACAATGAGAGTTACTGGAGCTGTAGATTCTTTAGTAGAAGGAGTTAAAGCTTTTGGTCGTCAAATTGAAGAGAGGTTGAATTTAGAAAATACACAATGGGAAGTTGTTGAAGGTGAACATAATGCTAAAGTCATTTCACTTAGTTCATAAGCTAATCAAGCTGAATTTGATATTAATAGAGAAAAGAAAGTATTGAATAGTGAATTAATTCCAAGACTTCATGAATTAGATGATGTATATTATTAATTATATTATAAATATTAGATCTTATTAGGACTTAAAGCTAAATAAACAGATAATACTTAATCATTTAAAGAAGCTGAGGCTGCTAGAAATACATAACATGATTCATTTGTATTAACTACTACTGAATTTACTGATGCTTTAAGAAATATTGATGAAGCATTAGATTTATTAACTGATCTATTCAAAAGTGGAGAAGTTAGAGCTGCATTCATTGAAGTCTCTGATGAATAAAAACATAAAGTTAATAAAGCTTTAAGATAAGTCAAAGCTAATACTGAAAACTTTGGACATTAATATTCTTCATTTATCTAAGCATTAACCAATTTGACTGAAGGATTAATTTTAAAGATAGATAAGTTTTAAAGGAAATGTGTGACTTCTTAAATAGTTTAAGATTAAATATATTTGATGCTTTAACTAAAGCTTATAAAGATGAAGACAGTTAAAAATAATAAGATGAATTAAGAACATAATAATTGACATCTGAAAAAGCAGTATTTGATTAATAATATGCTGATTTCTATTAAGAAAGAGAAGATAAAACAGGTAATATATATATATAATTAAATTAAAATAGTTAGAATTTCTGATGTTGAAACTATGATCTCTACTAGAGAAGCAGATCTTAAAGCATATTAAGATAGATTAAGAACTGAAAACAATAATTATTCAGCCAATCTTAAGATTCATGATGATATTGTGGTAAAATTATTATATCAATATTATAGTCATCTGTCTAATAAGAATTAGCAGTCTTAGCTAAATCATTGTAAGTGGTTTAAACTCCACCATTCTTAGATTTCTTAAATGGAAGAATTTCTAAAGCATGATTTTATAACATTTAATATAAAGACTGTTTTAAAATTATTATCATTCTACCTAATTATAAGGTATTATATTATTTTATATTAATATTCAAATCTTATGGTAGACACATTATCAATGTGTTGTTTAAGGTAAAATTTCCTTAATGATGAAATTATGTTTTTTTGGATTGTATTCTAATTTTAGTAAATATACAATATTGGATTTCTATTCATTTATGTTTTTTAAATAATTATTTTGGGAATCAATTTTCATATCTGAGAAATCATTTGCTTAAATTCCTTGATATATATAATTTTTTATACCCAAATAATTAATTGCTTCATCAAACATGATTGCTTTATAGGTGTCTTAATTTTCTTTTGAAATAATATCAATTATTTTGACTATGAGACAATAAGCACGTTTATATTATGTTTTTTAATCACATTTTAAACAGAAGTCTAAACTACGATCCAATTTTATCTTTTTACTACATAATATGCATGAATTGAAATATCTTTGTTTTTCTCCAACATCTAAGATGATTTTACAATAGTGTTCAAAAACAATAGGCATTCTTTCTTTATGTTCCAAAAATTATTTAATAGTAAGATCATTGTCAAATATTTGGCATGATTGTACACTTAATAATTGACTTTTCTTTTCCTTGTAAATAATTTTAAGAGTTCTCTTAAATTTCTTGTTTTAGAGTAATTGTTAGAGTCCATTTTTAAATTGTTCATTTTAAATAATGTTTCCCATATAGATTATTTTATTTAATATAAAATGGATGAATCCTTGTTTTAAAATAATTTTTTCAATAAGCAACAAATCTGTCAATACTTTGGAAATGTGTTAAAATATATACATTATGATAGGTTGTATTAGCCACTGATTATTCAGGTCAGATTGTATTAATATTTTGCAATGGAGAAATACTAACTTATTCATTAATGTAGGATTAATAATGGTTATAGACATCATCATTGAAAGTAATTCCCTAAACAGCAATTATTCAAAAGAGTGATTATAACTTACAATTAAATGGGAATGGTCGCAAATTTTTCCTATTGTAAGTTGATCAGAGATATGAGATGAAAATACAAATTTGGCAAAGAAGACATAATTACAATTGGACATTTCAATAGAGTCTTAAACTATATTCACATAGCAAGTTCCTGTCAATAAATTTAAGCGGAAATATACTCATGGTGGACCATCTCAAAACAATAATACTATGGGAATACAATTAGCCTTAAACCAAACTTACTCGTGTGTAATCTGTGAATTTGGAATCCTATATGGCTTGCATTAATGAAAATGATAATGTAATTGCTACAAAATCGAAATAACATGTAGTGTTAATTAAGAAAGTTAATCATATATGGGTTAAGTATCAGAGTATAAAGGCAGAATAAGAATTCTTTATGTAATTTTTTAAGAATAGATTAATAATAATGTCTATTTATGATTTACATATGTACAAAATGGATGATACATTGCATTTCTAATTAGAAAAGTAGATTATTTCAGGGTTTTTCACAAAGGAGCCATAATCATGTTTGTTTATGGGATCTATAGTGATGATTTAAATGCCTTCATTAGAAGTAGAATGTTATAAATATGAAAATAATATATGGGTGAAAGATAAGAATTATTTTACTCCAAAATTTTAGGCACATTAGATATTGTAATCGAAAGACAATAAAAAATTGTTTATTTATAGAAAGAGATATGGTGGGATAGTTTTTGAAAAGAAAAATGAAATTAAAGAGAAAAGTAAATAATGAATTTTTAAAATATTCCATTTATTATATATTACCTATAGTTATATTTCTATACCACAAATAATTTTAATTTATGAAAAAAGGACTCATTCGTCTCTCTTCTAACTATTTATTAAGACAATCCAAGTTATTTAGCACAAACAATCATTTAGTCTTTAGATTTTGCTCTGCAAAACAAGAAAAGCATGAATTCAAAGCAGAAACCAAGAAATTACTTGACATTGTTGCTAAGTCCATTTATACTGATAAGGATGTTTTCTTAAGAGAATTACTCTCTAATGCTTCAGATGCTTTAGAAAAACAAAGATTTTTGGCTACTTAAAATGGTGAGTAAGTTCCATCAGATCTAGAAATAAAAATTGAATTAGATGAATAAAAGAGAACAATAACAATAGAAGTATATAAATTATATTTTATTCAAGGATTCTGGTATAGGTATGACAAAATAAGAAATGATTGACAATCTTGGAACAATAGCAAGAAGTGGATCAAAATAATTTTTGGAATAAGTGGGGGCATAAATGAATGATAAGATTATTGGTTAATTTGGAGTTGGATTTTATTCATCATTTATAGTAGGAGATACAGTAGAAGTAGTGAGTAAAAGTGAAAGATCAGATAAGACATATGTTTGGGTATCAGATGGAACAGGAACATTTGAAATTTCAGAAGCCAAAGATTTTTTCTAAGGAAGAGGAACTAAAATAACTATTCATCTTAAACCAGATTAAGCTATATTTAGTAAGAAGGTTGAAGTATTAAAGACCATTTAAAGATATTCAAATTTCATTAATTATCCAATCATTGTGAATGGAGAGAGATAAAACATTGTATCAGCTATTTGGGTGAGAAACAAGAATGAAATCACTCCAGAAGATTATAATAAATTCTATGAGTATATTTCGAATTCTAAACTTGCTTACAAATATAAACTTCATTATTCTACAGATGCTCCTCTATCAATTAAAGCCTTATTATACATTCCATAAACACATATGGAGAAGTAAATATTAATGTTTTACATTTAGATATGGTATGTAAATGGAAGAATTTGATATTAGTCTTTATTGTAAAAAGATTTTGATAAAGAAAAACTGTAGAGAACTTTTACCACATTTCCTTAGATTTGTTAAAGGTGTTGTAGATTGTGAAGATCTCCCCTTAAATATTTCAAGAGAAGGTTATCAAGATTCAGCTTTGATTGCTAAACTCAAATCTGTAGTAGCCAAAAGAATTATTAAAGAAATTGAATCAGAAGCTCTAAGAGATCCTGCTAATTATCTTGCTTGGTATTAAGACTTTTAAAATTTCATAAAAGAAGGTGTTGCTATGGATGATGAACATAGAAATTCTATGACTAAATTATTAAGATTCTAAACAAATAAATCTGAAGATTATATTTCTTTAGATGATTACATTTCCAAATTACCTTAAGGCATCAACAATATCTATTATTATCTTGCTCCAACAAGATAATAAGCTTTAACATCACCTTATATGGAACCTTTTTCAAATTCAGATATTCCAGTCATTTTGACAATGAATCATATGGATGAAGTTGTATTCAAATAGATTAATGAATACTCATCAAAAAAATTTGTTAATATTGAAAGTGATTAAGCTGAAGTAGACAAAGTTGCTTAAAAATCAACTGAAGAAAATGAATAAAAAGAGGAAACTAATGTTGAAACAACTATTCCTAATGATGAGATCACACCTTTTTGTTTATGGTTAAAGAATGAATTGAATCCCATTGTCTCTTAAGTTTAAATCTCAAAAAGATTAAAGACTTCACCTGCTATCATCGTATCTGCAATTTCATCTGGAATGAGACAAGTTATGCATGCCATGGGATAATCTACTGTATTAATTAATATATATTTATTCTAGGATGACTTAAAAAACTTAACTCTTGAGATTAATGTACACAATCCAATTATTGTTAATTTAAATAAAGTCAGGAAATCTAATAGAGTTATTGCATCTTTAGCAAGTAAATAGATTTTGGATGGTTGTCTTTTATCTTCTGGATTATTAAGAGACCCAAAGGAAGTTGTAGAAAGACAACATAAAATTTTGAATGTTTTATTAACATCTGAAATGTATTTATTTAAATTAATATTTAGTAATACACCTATTGTTGAAGAAATAGGAGCATATAGAGAGGAAGCAATTAAATCAAAGGAATCTAAAAAAGATGATTTAGACACAGAAATTATTATTGATAGTGATGGCAATCCTTAAGTTGTTAAAAAGAATAAAAAATGAATAATATTGTATATTACATATATTATGTTTATTGTTAGAAGTTAATAAAAAAATTGATTATTATAATAGCATTATTACATTTCTTATTTTATTATCTGTCAAACTATTGTATAAATGATGAATAATTAGATACTAAATAAATAAAGATTCTGAAGGTTAATGGTTGTTAACTCACTTTTATTATTGTTATTTTGTTGTAACATTTTAATTTGTTTTTGTATTCTCCTTCCTATGTGAGATGATTTAGGTTAAAGAGATTTTCCTTATTATTTGATGAAACATTTTTAAATACTAATTTTCATCATCCAATACTTTTCAATTTCTTTGTAATCACAAAACTTTTCTTCTTAATAAAATTATCTACTTGTTTAATTTTAATTATATAATGAACAATAATACAATATATACAAATATTCAAATTATATTTACTTATACACTCTCTATTTATCCATTATTTATACAATGTATATTATCATTTTAATAAAAGCATACAAAGTGAGAGTATAAATAAATTAAAATAATATATATAAATTTACAATGAGTACACAAACTAAACTTGGTTTGAGTAGATCATTAAAGGATGTATCACCAACTCAGAAAGAAAGCCTATCTATTCAATAAGTATTGGAAATGTTTCATTCCCCTTATACTGAATAATTGACTGATCGAAAGAGTGAAGCTATTGTAAGATTCTGTAGACAAAGATAAGGAGGTTTCTTATTGGAGGAGATTCAAGAATTGATTGAGATTTTAAGATTATCTATTGCTGAAAACAATGCATTGATGTAACCAGCAATATAAAAAATTTGCGAAACTGCTTCTGTGCCATTCATCAAACTAAGAACATCAGATTAGTTGAAATTTGTTCCAAAATTAAGTGAATTCCTCGATACTTTGAAACCTGTACTCTATAGTCCATAACAGGAATCAGGTAGTCAATAACCTGAATTACGAATGCCAGTAATTAAGTTTTTGAAATGTTTTGCAGAAGAAGGAATAAGTGAAATAATGAAAGAAGAAGCCTCATTTGAATAATAAAAGAAATAAACAGAATTGTCACCCTTGTAGCATCTCTTGAAGAATGGAACAAGGGTAATTATATATGTCTAATTTATTAGAATTTACGAGCATTAAATCAATCCAATTTAATTGAGAATATCATTTTTACTATGTAACATTACTCAAAATAGTATGAATATTTATTACCATTACTTGAATTGATTTCTAGTTGTATCCTATATAGAGATTTAGCTGCTAAATTTTCAAATTTTGGTATTCTAAAGGATATTGTGTATGTGATATTTGAATGTGAAGATTTCAGATCCTATATTGTAAAATCATGCTTTGAGATTATTTGGAATACTATTGAAGTAAAAAGGATTATTTAAATGAATAGGCAGTTGGAGTAGCATCAATTAAGTTATTTGCAGTTGAAGACATCATATCAGGATTGAAGAAACTATTTGAAAACATTATGAAATAAGGATATAAGTTAGAAGATAAATGTTTAAGAAATGAAATCTTAATCCTATTAAACTATTTAATGAGAGATGAGAAAGTAAATAAGAATACTATTTTAAGGCTTTATAATATTTTGTTGATAAACCTCAAGCACATTCAATTTAATAATAAACAAATTTCTTAGAAGTCTTGCTATTTTATGCTACAATTGATGAAGTCACCTTTTATAATGAACCAATCAGAACTAATTAATTAAAAGCATTCTTTGGTACTACTAGTGAAGATTTAGAATTTAAGAAATTGATATGGAGTGGAATTTTAACAGCTGTCTAATCAGGAAATTAAGCAGTTTTAGAAGCTGTTAAAGAGTCTCCTTTTATTATTACTTTATTATTATATATAGATCCATTAGCAAATAGTTATGCTGTTAATAGATGGTCTCCTCCATAGAAAAAAGAAATTTAATTACATTGTTTAGGAATATTGGGAAATGCAATTGTATATTTAAAAGATGAGTAATAAATGAAATTATTTTATCAATTAGTTTTTATGAAAAGAATGGTCTATTTTGTCTAACAAAGTTTCTCACTAACACTTAGGAATTAGATCATAAGGAAAGATGTTTAAAGGCTTTCAATAATGCATCAGAATTTGAATAGAATTATAAAATTAAAATTTGTGATGAGGGTGTAATGGATAATCTTATTGAATTCTTGTAAAATGAAAATGACAATGATAATCCATTAAAAATAAAAGAATTATGTTTTTCAATTATTTCCAATTTGTGTAAAGAGTGCAATAAAAATAAAAAATTATTTAGATAAAAGGGAGCTGTTGAATTAATGGTGAATGCATTAAAGAATCCTAATTTAGGTACAAGTGCAAGATATGCTCTATATGCTGTAAGTGTTCTTGATTGTTTATGGAATACTATTCTAGGTAATAGAAAATCTGAAGCTATCTTTTTGGATTCTGAAGGACTCTATGTATTATTAGAATTCTTAGAAACTTGTGATGATATGCATAAGAAACTAACTCTATCTTGTTTAAGTTATTTAATGGAAAATCCTAAAGCTATTCCATACTTTTGTGATTGGAATTCTCCAAAAACTATGATCAATAGTACATAATTACTGGTTAAGATATATGTTGCAGAAGATTAAAGATATGGTGTCAAATATTCTGATGGAATTGTGACAAATAAACTCAGACCATTGAATCCATAAAATGATCCAAGTCTTAGAATATCTAATTAACAGGGAGATCAGAAATCAAAACATATGAAATCTCTTAGAATTTAATAAGAGGATTTAGAATCAGATGTTGGTAGTGAAGCATATTTAGTGAGAAGAATAACTGAAAAGAGTGCTGAATATGATTTAAGAGCAATTGTATTTGCTATATTGTATAGAACAGGATTTGATAAGAATGAATTATTACCTAATGAGAAATAAATGGTAGAAGTTATACAATTATATCCTCATTTTAAAATTGGAGAAATTTGGAGAGAAATTAAATATGATCTATAAGAAGATAAAATTAAGCCTACTTCGGATGATTATCATTGGCTCATGACTTCAATTGAGGAATCTGAAGAACTTGTAATGAACTGTATGAATACTTAAGGACTAGTATAATTATTTATTAAATACTTTAGATTGCAAGAGAGTTTAGAAAAATATAGGAGGAAGAATTAACCAAATTTTACGATATAATTAGAAGTAACAAGTTAACTAAATGAAAAATATTCATATTAAATGTTATTTTTATATATCTACAGATTCTAAATACTTGAACTGAATAATAGTATTCATAAATATATATGACTAATTCACAATATTCATATTTCAAGATTATGTGAGTTATTATCCAGTATCTTGATTATTATTAGGACTTTATGCTTATCTCTTAAAATATAAAGTATTTTAAGTAGCTGGTTTTAACACTGGCACTTAAACTATCTTATTTTGATTGTAGTCAAACATTCTAACTGTTTTAGATTATGAAATTTTGTTTCCATTTTTTTCTTTGTTCTATTCAATTAATTTCTCACTTGGATGTGATTTTAATGATGAGGTTCCACAAATTCCCATTATTTAGCTGAAATAACTATAAATTTAATATATATATAAATATTGTCAAATAACTAAAGAGATAAACTTTTATTTTATTCAGTTAAATGTATTATTCATCTTTGATTATCTATAAATTATCCCTTTGAATCTCTATCAACTGAAAGAATAATTAATAGATTGAATTTATTACTATAAAAATAATGTCTTGATCTCCTTAAATTTCAAAATTTCATTAGTATAATACAAACTAACTATTGTATTCTCTAAAAAAACAACAAGTTCTCTGATCTTTATTTAGTGGTGTTTCATAATATAGTAATTTTATTCAAATTCTTTTGATCATTCTACTCCATTAATTTCTTTTAATAAAATTAATTTAGAACATTATAAAGCCTCACATTTTGATTGCCACTTTGAAATAGTATAGATAATTTCATAATATGTTTAAGAATTGTATTCAAAATTAGAATGTTATCATAAATTTAATGAGTTATTTAGAACAATATGAGAATTAAATAGAGAACTAAGTTGTGAAGTAATTCAAGTTTTTATTAATTCTAATACTTCAAATCATATTCATAATATAATCGGATAAGAATACATATTAATATCACAAGAGGACAAATAATACAATTAAATAAATTTATATTATAGGTAAGATGAATAATTTGTTAATTAACCAACTTCATCTTAGATTTTAGTCAATATTGTCCCTTTGTCATGTATCAATTATTCAAATTATTTGTGATAAATAAATAATTATGTGTGTGATTATTATAAATTATGCTATTAAAGACTAAAGATATTATATGATTTCATCAAATAAATTAAATATCAATGCATACTTGTGTCTTTAAAGAGAATGCCAGAAAGGCCTACTTAGATGCAGAAGGAAAAGTAGATTTAACTAAAATCCAAGCCAGATGGACTGAATTAGGAAAAATTAAAGTCAGTCTTGGAAATAAGTATTTTACACCTTCTGTAGTGGAGAAAGTGAAGAGTCTTTCTGATTCTGATTAATAAAGATTCTTGGATGTGATGATGGGTGGTTTATCTAATGATGATAGCTCTGTTGGAGTATATGCTACTAGACCAGAAGATTATGATGTCTTTTCATTCTACTTAGAACCATTGATAAGAGAATATCATAAAATAGAGGGTCAAACTAAATAAGAACATGATTGGAGTATTCCAGTGGGAGAATATGTTCTGACAAAAATAGATTCAAGATTAGAAAAAGTTTCAATGAGAGCAAGAGTGGCACGAAATGTGAAGGGATGGAATTTACCCCCATCAATGGATAAAGATGAGAGAATCAAATTTGAGAATAAGATGGTGGAAGTGTTTGGCAGTTTCGGAATTCCAGGAAAATATCACAGTTTAACTCCAGGTCATAAGAATCAAATTACTAATGAATAAGCAGATGAATTAAGAAATAAGCATTTCTTATTTAATGATATGACAACTGATAATCATTTGACATCTTCAGGAGTAGCATCAGATTGGCCTCATGGAAGAGGTATTTGGATTAGTGAAGATGAAACTAAAATGATTTGGATTGGTGAAGAAGATTAATTAAGAATCATTTCAATAGTCTAAGGAAATGATCTAGGTAAAGTAGATCAATCACTTCATGAATTATTGACTGGTATTGAAAAGAGTGGCTTAGAATTTGCTGAACATCCTGTTTATGGTGTTATTACAACTTGTCCTACTAATATGGGAACAGGAAAGAGATAATCTATTTTAGGCAAATTCCCAAATATTACAAAAGGAGGAACTGATGAAAAGAAATTAAAAGAAGTAGCTAGATCATTAGGATTATAAGCAAGAGGAGTTGGAGGTGAACACTCAAATATGGATAAGGAAGGTACTGCTGATATCTCACCATCTGCAAGATTTGGGGTGACTGAGGCTATTGTTACAAAAAGATTATTTGAAGGATTGATTAAATTATACGATATGGAAGTATAGGCAGCAGGAGGAAATAGACAGAATTGTTGTATAATATATTGAATATTATTAATAATAATGTAAAACAATATAAAAGTAGAATTATTTTTATAAATTAAGACAGAATTTATATTATCTGTTAAATTCAGGACTATTAAGGAGAACAACCTAAAGTATATTCTTAACAATGTTTTATCTATTCTACTATCAAATACGATCATATATAAATATTTAGATTTGTCTCCTTCTTTTGGGTTTTCTAATTTAAGGATAACTAACTATATTTGAAATTATCATTTTATATTTTTTAACTTATTTCTAATCTGCAACCTTGGTAATGCATTATAAGGTCTTTTCCAAGGTTATTATGTCATGCTTTTCTATGAATTGTATAGAAAATGTTCTTTTACAAAACAATTGAATTATATTGTAAATAAATTCTAGATCACTCTTCTGTTTTCAGAGATTGTAAAGTTGATAAAACTTAAGCTCTCAAGCGATTTTGGCTTTATATATAACATAACAAGATAATTTATAAAAAAAATACTACATTCTATTTCTCATCTATTTGTTCTAAAAATAATATATTCCTTTAGAGCTGAGAGTAATTTCTACGATTCTACTTTTAAAATAAAAAAAAGAGTGTAATATATGAATCAAAGTATAAATTTAGAGTCTAACTCAGTTGTATAATGGATTCATCCAATTTATCATATATTAAATGTTTATAATAGCCCATTGTATTTGCGAAAAAGTGAAATGAAGATTGAGTCTTTAGGGTTCCTCCTCAATATTATATGATAATTTAATTAATGATGTCAATTAAAGCAAAATATCAAATCTGATTAATTTTTTTTTACCGTTTGCTGACGTGTGAAGAAATTTACATAATTTATTTTTTGTTTAATTTAAATATCCCAATAAAAAATATATCAATATTAATACTTAAAAATGAAGAGAACTTTATTAATTGTTGCTTTGATAAGCATAGCAACATGCCAAGTAATAAGTAAAAGTGAAGCTTGTACTTGTGCATAACTTTTAACAACTGCTGATTGTGGAAGAAACTCAAGCTGCTCATGGAACTCAACAAAATTAGTCTGTGAAATTCCTTAAAGTACAGGACCTGTGACTGTTACTAAGAATTATGGAAAATCTTTGTATTGTGAAGGATAAGCTCAAACAGACTGCCTTAAAATGAATGAATGTGCTTGGATAGATAATAAATGTACATTTTTCACAAGTTGCACACCTTATGAGAAAACTACAAAAGATGAATGTTAAGGAATATCAAAAAGATGCATAACAGATGGATAAATTTGTGTAGAAATAGATTCATGTAATACATACTTAACATAAACATCTTGTTATCAAAATAAATTAAGTAACTACTGTATTTGGGATGAGCCAACAAAAAAATGCTTAGATGTTACTGATTGTAGTTAATTACCAATAACACTTACTAAAGATTCTGAGTGTAGATAGTACTTAAAGAAAGAATGTACAGCTAAATCTGGTGGAGGATGTGTGGAATCAGGAACTAATTGTGAAGATCAAACATCAACAGAAGGATGTGAAACAAATAAGGCAAGAACAGTTAATTGTTTTTGGGGTGATAATAAATGCTTGGAGAAAAAATGTGAGAATGCTTTACCAGATAGAAGAACTCATGATTCCTGTTAACTTTTTTCTGAAAAATGTACAGCTAATGAAAATGGAGGTTGTGTTGATCTTAAGACATGTGCAGATGGTAAAATACTGGAAGGATGTAAAATCGATAGTACAAGAAAGGAATGTTATTGGTCAACTCTTGATAAAAAATGTAAAGATAAGGTTTGTGTAAATGCACCAAATACATTGAAAACAAATTCTGAATGTTAAAAATAATTTTTGGCAACTTGCATAACAAATGGTGGTGGATGTGTTGAAGATACAAGTTGTGGAAGTTCTACAGTTGCAGAATAATGTTCTGTTAATAGATACAATAATAGGTCATGTACATGGCTTAATGGTACATGCAAAGATAAGACATGTGATAATGCAGGAACTGAAAATATTGGTCATGACTAATGTTCAACTTACTCCAAAGCTTGTACTGGTAAGGCTAATAATGCTGCGGGTTGTTAAAATAGAACTTGTGAAAATGCTCCTACTACAATTAATTCAAATCCTGGATGTGAAGATTATCTTCCAAATAAGAATTGTATCACCAAAAAGGATGGTGGATGCATTACCAATACAACTTGTTAAGCCATATAAGTAAAAGATGCTTGCGTTAAAGATCTTAATAAAAAAGATTGTTATTGGGACACTGTCGGAAATAATTGTGTAGACAAGACATGTGCAAGTTTACCTGCTAGATTTAATAATCATCCTGGTTGTAATGGAGAAATTAATACCTGTACTGTTAACTCATCTGGTACTTGTGTTGATTTAGTATGTGAAAATGTAGTTGATAAAGATAATTGCCTCAAAGACAAAGATGGTGGTGAATGTATTTATTATGGATCTTGTTTCTAAAAATAATGTTCTGCTGCACCTGTAACACTTACAAGTCATGCAGAATGTAAAGATTATCTTTCAACATGTACATTAACAAACCTAAAGAAAGGATGTATGAACCTTCCATTAACATGTTCAGGATTATTAGTTAAAGAAAATTGTGAATTGAAAGCTAATGGTGAAAAATGTGGTTGGACTGGTTCTTCTTGTGTTGATATCGTTTGTACTACTGCTCCAACTAAGACTGATGATGATTATACAGTAAATTTATGTGAGGCCTATAAACCAAATTCTAATTGTGTACCAACTTAAACAAAGAAAGGATGTATGGAATTAGTTGCTAAATGTGAATCACGTACCATTATAGAATAATGTACTGTAGCAGCTTCATTAACTAATGGAGGTAAAACATGTTTGTGGGACAGTATCAATAGTAAATGTTATGAAAAAACATGTGCTAATGCAACTAAATTAGGGAATGATGCTAGTGTAGTATTATCAAGTGGTACAGCAAGTCATAATGATTGTAAAGGATGGTTGAAGGATAAAGACAATAATCCTCTTTGCGTTGTCGGATTAACAAATGATGTATGTGCTCCAGTACCAGTAAATTGTAGTGGTTTAGGCAAGAATTCATGTCTTGTTAATGTGTTGAAAGTTGCCAACTCAAACCCTGTCGAATATTAAAATTGCTTTTGGAATGTCACAACTGAAAAATGTGTAGATGGAAATATATGTGCAAATTTAGATAAGAATACTCATGATAATTGCTCAACTGCATCCAACAATAAATGTACAGTTAGTGCTGATGATAGCAAATGCGTTGATAGATTAGCATGTACTTAATATACAAAAGCACCCTAATGTAAAAAAGATAAGAATGATTCTCCATGTACATGGAATGTCGACAAATGTAGTGATACTTTATGCTTAGACACAGCTGAGGATACTAAAAATTTTATAACCCATGTTTCATGTAATAATAAATCCAATTAATGCACCGTCACTAATTTACCATGTGGACTTAAAAAAAGTGCTTGCGCTGATTATGTAACTGAAAAGGCATGTGTTGGTGGAAAACTTGGAGATAAAACATAATGTGAATGGAATACTGGTACTAAGACTTGCGGAGACCTGGCTACTTTTAATTGCACTTTAGTGAAAGGAAAAAATCTTACAGGCGGTTATTGTAATTCTTTGGATGCTACATGTTCTGTCAATGCAGCTGGAACTGCTTGCATCGTTGCAAAAAATACATGTGGTGATTATACAACTTCTTTGACTGATTGTAAATGGTCAAAAAATGAAAAAGATTGTTTAAACATTAGTAGTACTTGTAAGGCTGTTTCTACTTTAAAATGTAGCGAAATTAGTGGAACAACTGATGCAGAGTGTAGAACTTTAAAGAGCAGTTGTATATTTGGATCAGCTGGTAAATGCAAACCTAATTGTTCAAGTCTACCAGAACCATAGACTTATAATACATGCTAAAACTTTGATTCAGAATGTTCAGTTTAAAATGATGGAAAGACATGTTATTACATTGATAAAAATTGTTCTTTGTTAACGACTAATACTTGTACAAAAGGAAAGGATGGTAAACTCTGCAAAGTTACTGGATCAACTTGTGGAGATTTGACTACAATAACTGATACTGCTAAATGTGGTGATATTACGAGTACAACAAATGGTAAATTAAATGCAAAATATTGTGGAGATGCCAGTGGAAATGCATGTACAGCTAAAGCTGATGGATCAGCGTGTGGTATTATTGCTAATACATGTGCTGAATATGTAGGTGGTACTCTTGGTTTGTGTTATTATTCAAAGGAAGGGTATTGTACCATAAATAAATCAGATGCAACCAAGTGTGAAAAAGTTGATGCTTAAAATTGTGCAGATATTACTTTAGGATCAACCGTTACCTTAAATGATCATATATGCAAAGAACTCAAGGCAACGTGTGGAGTGGATTCTGCAGATTCCAAAAAATGCAAAGATTACACAGCACCTACACCCGCATGTGCAGATTATAAAGGAACCTACAATTTCTTCAATTGCTTCCATTTCTTGAATACTTGTACTGTAAATGCTGCAGGAACTGCATGTATCGATAAACAATTAACATGTGGCTTATATGATGCAAGTGATAAATGTGCATATGCTATTACAGAAGGTCCTTGTGTTTGGGATGCAAATGCCACAACAAAATGTCTTCAAAAATCTTGTGATGCTATTTCTACAACTGATGTTCCTGCTCCAACTATCGATACATGTTCGGCTAAATAATAAAATTGTACTGTTAGAACTGGAGGATGCATGAAGAGAGTAGCATGTACAAGTTATACAATTTAAGAATAATGTAATATGAATGTGTCTGGAGGAAAATGCATTTGGAATTCTACATCTAATAAATGTTTTGATAAAACTTGTATTAATGCTGATTCTACTTATGATGATCATACTAAATGTCAAAATGTAGGAAGCTGCACAGTCAAATTAGGTGAAGATGGAACAACATTAGGAGGATGTATTAATTTAGGTGCTTGCGCAGATTATAAAGTAATAGATTAGTGTAAGATAAATTCCACAAAGAAAGAATGTGAATGGAGTTTAGTAGAAACACCCAATAAATGTGTTGATAAGTCTTGCACATCTGCTGATCCAGCTACATATACTGATTTTGACAAATGCTAAGCATATTACAAAACTGGAGAATGTACATTAGCAGCAAAGAAAAATGAAGATGGAACATATGCTGAAGGTGGATGTATGATACTTGCACTTTGTACTGAATACAATACTTAAAACTAATGTAAGAAGAGCAAGAATAAGGATACTAATGGTAACTTATTAAATTGTTTTTGGAATGATACAACCAAAAAATGTGCAGATGCAAGCTGTGCATAAGCTGATGATACTTTCACAACACATGATGCTTGTGTAGGATATGGTAATCCTATTAATCTTAAATGCACAGTAGATAAGGATGATAAAGGATGTGTTCTTATTCCAGATACATGCGAGGAAATGAGCAAAGGACAATGTGTTAATGTTGATTCTAAATCAAATAAATGTATTTGGTTGGAAGGTTCTGGTAGTGGATCATGTGTTACTAGAACTTGTGAGAATGCAGTCAGTCCTGCAACTGCTTCTGATTGTCAAAATCATCTTTTCTATTGCACAATGATCGATACTGGAAGTAAGTGTAAGACTAAGACATGTGAAGATTACAACTTTACAGATGATGTAGCTTGTGGTGCACTCTTTAAGAACAAAAAATGTACTACAAATGGAAAATTCTGTGTTAACAGAGCTACATGTTAATTGGCTTAAAGTCAAAAGGGATGTACAATAGATATCTCTCTTAATGCTTGCGAATGGATTGTTCCTACCGATACAACTAAACCTGCTTATTGTGTTTAGAAGACATGCAATACAGCACCTAAAGAATACACTACTGAAAGTTAATGCTTACAATATTACACTCCACCAAATAATGGAGCCACATGCACTACTTAATAAGGTGGTGGTTGTGTTTAAAGAAGTAGTTGTTCAGCAGCTAAAGTTTAAGCTGCTTGTTTTACCGATGCAAGTGGATTTGTTTGTGCTTGGGATGCAGATACATCCACATGTAGGAACTCGGAATGCAAAGATTTATCTGGTACTACTCATGCTGCTTGCTAGAATCCAACTGATAAGAACTTTAAAGGAAAATGTACAGCTGGTAAAGGTGGTAAATGTGCTCCTGTGTAGAAGTGTGGTTTGACTACTGTTGAAGCTGCTTGTGTTAAAGGAACTGATGGACCATGCATTTGGATTCCCGATTATCCTAATAATGATGCTTCTAAAGGAGCATGCTTCCTTTATGATTCATGCAGAAGTCTTACTTGGACTTCTGATCCATTATGTAAATTAATCTCAGATAAATGTACTACTGATGGCAAAGAATGTATTGGTATTACATCATGTGCCAAAACAAATGTAAATGGATGTGTGACAGGTACAGATAAAGAATGTATTAAAACAGTCTAGACTTTAGGATCAGCCAATAAAGTTTGTACTCAATATGTCAATTGTAATTCTGCATTATTTACTACTCATTTTGATTGCTAAGATGCGAATCCTAAATGCACTACAAATGGAACATCATCTTGTATTGAATTAGCTGCTTGTTCAACATATGTAAAAGAAGCTTGTAAGAAAAATAAAGACCGTACAATAAGGAATTCAAGTGGATAAATCACTTCAAATGGTTTATGCCATTGGGACGAAACTACAAATGCATGTAGAGATTAAAATTGTTCTGAACTATTAGGAGCTACTCATGCTTTATGCTCATCTCAATTGATCACATGTACAACTGATGGTACAAATTGTATTGTCAAGGATTCATGTCCTAAGTACACAACAAATAGTGCATGCATTAACTCAATGGGAACTGAAGGTTTATGTTAATGGGTAGAAGGTACAGGTGGAGCAGCTGGAACTTGTAGAGTTAAGACATGTGATGACATTACTGGTGGTACTAATGCAATTGCTTGTAGTATTATTGATACTTGTACTACTGATGGAACCAAATGTATCACTAAAGGTACATGTGATAAGTACACAACCAAAGCTGGATGTAATACTAGAGGAACTGATGGAATCTGTGTTTGGACTGAAACTATAACCGGAACTACAACCACAGGAAAATGTTCATTAATGACAAATTGTGCAGCTGCTGCCAAAGATCAAAATGCTTGTCAATATGCATCCAATAAATGCAAATGGACTGCTGGTTCAACAACTGTTGCTAGCTCTTGCGTTGATCATACCTGTGAATCTTACAATGCTTCATTTGGTAGATGCTCATATTTCCCTAATTGGGATTCCTCTAAGTATAATATTTGCCGTAATGTTGCTGGTAAATGTACAGCTGCAGATCCTAAAACCTTACTTGAAACAGAATGTTACACTTAATCAGCCTACATGTACTCATGGAACTCAAAGACAAGTGCCTGTTCTTAATGTGGTACAACTATTGTTACTCCCAATAACAATTCTACAAATGGTAATACCACAAATAATGACACTACCTCAACAGACTCTGGTTATGTTCTTGGTGTAGCTGTTCTTTTAGGATACTTAATGTATTGATGATGAGTTGATTCATAAAATTTATATAGGAAAAAATATTTTAAAATAATCAAAAAATATTCATCTTATTTATATATATATCATAATTAGAATTCTCTGAACCATCTCCTTCATTTACTAAATTAAATATTGGTTAAAGATAAGATAATATAATAGATAACTATCAATCATTAAAGTTTATATACAATGTGGAGTCCATCTACTATAATTGCAAATTCTCTTATTCCCAATATTGTTTAGGCTGATCTAAGACAATGAACTAGAAATGGGAACAACTAAAGTCAATATTTAATAACTATATTATTTGCATATCCTATATCTATTAGTAGGAAATTGCACTGATATAATTAAATTTAGTAAAGAATTATATTAAATGAGTATTAATGGTTAATTATAAATAAGAATTAATGGGTAATTATAAATAAGAGATTTAACAAAAATTTAATATCCAACTCATAAGTCAAGAATCTTGCACATACTCCATCAATAGTTAGAATTAGATAGACTCATTAATACGCAATTGTAGTTGAATTAAAACTATCTTATTAATAGTTCTTATCTCTCTCCTGTTCTTTATTATGTTCCTTCATAGGCTCAATTTAAGCGAATGAAGAATACGTTTTATAATTTTCCTACATCAAACTTAAGAGTATATTGTCTAAATAGAAAATAGGAGACTTCAAATAAGTTTTAGTAGATTTCCAATCAATATTTAGGAATTCTGTAAGGAGATTCACTGCAGAATCATCATTATTAGACAATATTTGAAAATCTTATCAATATTTTTATTGATGCAAAATTGCTCTAAAAATTGTTGTTACAATTTGAAAGGATTATTATTTGCAATTTTAAATTTGCGTTGTTTAAAATCAAAGTTTTGAATGCTCAATTGATTTCTATAATTTTTTATAATTTTTTTCAAGTAAGTTGCCTAAAGAAGTTCATTTTTTAAAAATAAAATGAAATTAAACTTATCCAAAAGAAAAAAAAAATAATTTTAAGGTAAATAAAAGACTATTTTAAACTGAAACAAATTCTTTAAATTTTATTCAGCATAATTTTAATTCTTATTTTTTCTGCATCTCCTGCAGATATAATAATAATAAACAATGGGATCAATTGAGAAATCAATTTTAATCTTCAGATAATTATCTTATGAACAAAAACTATTGTAGCTTTGAAGTGGACGAAATTACCTTATTCATTTACATTAGAACTTTTCGATAATTTAATTTATTACATAAAAGTATAAATTAATTCAATTATATGAAACAACTTATTTCATAATAAAAGCTATTACCATTTATAGAGATTAAATAAATTTATTGTTAATTCAAGTACTTTAGTACATAATTTTAACTATTTTTAAACAAATTAAAAGACTAATAACAATTATGTTGTAATTATTTAAGAGTTTTATTTTGATGAAATTATGTGTTTTTCCAATGTTTAAACTTAATTATATAGCAAATAGTTATATCTCAACAAATAATTTATTTAAATTATTGCAACACTTTTTATATCTAATAAATATATTATTCATATTAATTCATAAGTCATTCAACATTTTAGATTTGACAATTTTATTTTTTTATCAAAACTAATTCTTATAAGTTTAATCAAAAATGATTTGTATGATGTAATTGTTAATGAAAACATATTATCTATCATTATAAAAATAAGGAAAAATTTCTAATTTTGAAAACTGCCCAAAATTTCAAAAGGATAAAAGGGTTCTACTTACCTTGCAATATTAATTTCTTACACTTGGATAGTATCATTAGATTTACTTTTATATAAAATTACAATTAATAATGTTTAAGTTATTCATAATCGATTTTAATTATTTAATGAAAAATGAACGTAAGAATTTCTTAGAAAAAGTTTCCAGAATGTTAATTTTGTTAACAAATTTGATTTAAGGATTATGGTGGTTTTTTTCAGCATTTTCTCTAAAAGAATCAATAAATGAAATGCTTTTAATTTTTTAGGGAGTAAGCTTAATGATGAGGATTCTTTAATATTTTTTTATGGAAAAATGCTATGGGCTCAATTTAGTTATTCACATAGTGTCTCTTTTATATTATATAGGTTATTTTGAATCTATGTTCTTAAATAACATTGATAATTCATTAAGCATTTTATCAAATAGTTTAATAATAACTATTGGCTATTTAGATTATTTGAAGATTGCCACTTAGAAATTTAATTTCATTTGTAAGATAGGACTACCTTGTTATTTTTTATTAAAAAATACCATATCAATTATAAGTTTACCAAGTTTATAAGCAATAGAAAGCATTATCATAATATTTATTGTTTTAATACACTAAATAATTGCATATTATTGCTAATTTAATTCAAATTAATACAATCACACTACTGAAAAATAAGTAATCAAAAAATGTGATAATCAGGCCTCTCCTATTGCTGAAAATTAATTGTTGCATTCTTTAGCTAAATCTTAACCAAGAAACTCAGTCATACAAACCCCTTAATAGCATTTAACTCCTTTATTAAAAGATCTTCCAAATGAAGAAAAATTGAAATAATATTCTAATTTAACGATCTTTTAAAAATCTTAGAAAATTTAAAAAAGTCTAAGCAGCTCCGATCATTCAAAACTTTAGTTATATTAAAATCTAATAAATTTATTCCCATATGGAATATTGATATTAAATTAGGCTTAATAAGTGAGTTATATCAATAATAAATGTGAAAAATTACTAGAGTGTTAAGGATCCTAATAAGTATTGGAGAAGGTCAAATTGTGTGTAAACAATGCAAAGATTCCAGATGATGAATGTGAATCAAAAAATCAATAAGGAAAGAACCAACTTCATTATCAAACTCTATAGCAAATAGTAAAGAAACTATTAGATAGAGAATTTCCTATAGACATTTTGGATATAATACTATCACCTTCAAAATATCTTTCTATTTTAGAGTAAAATGGTCTGTAGAAAAGTAAGCACCCACAATCATCATTTTATCAAAAGATTTTTATATATGAATGGCTCATTAAGTCTGAGATTTTGCTCAACATTTCATATAAGAAACTAAAATTAATACTTATACCAACTTCAATGACCAATTAATAATAGGATTACTTCTCGGCCTCTTCCTAAATTAAATCATCTAGTAAAAGTCATTTTTCATATAATAATGATTCAGAGAATACTGTATTGCTTATCATAATCAAAAATATTACTAACAAATTTAAATGTTAATAATTGAAAGATGAGTAAATAATTCATCATAGTCTTATCAAATCATTTTCTCATGAATTGAGGACTCCATTGAATAGTTGTTAATAGATGTTAAACCTCATGAAAATGTAAGACTCAACTTCTATATTCAAAGAATATCTAGACATAGCTGAATGTTCTATTGCTTTATTAATTCATCAAATTAATGATATTTTAGACTATGCTTCAATTTAATCATACCAATTTTAATATCATATCAACATATTCTAAATCAATGAAATAAGTGAAGAAATTGACCGTTTGTATAAACTCTAAATGAAATAAAAAAAGATAGAATTTAAGATTAAGATTGCTGAAAATTTGATAGGCAAAGTTGTTTAAAATGATAAATAGAGGATTGTATAATTATTAGTCAATATTTTAAATAATGCAATTAAATTTACATAGGAAGGAGGGTGTATTAGTTTAAAAATTAAAGAAGGTGATCTCTTTAGTATTATTTTTAAAGTTAAAGATAATGGAATTGGCATAGATGAACTTAAATTAAGTTAAATTAAAAATAGTATTCATGATACTATTGAATTTGGAGCTGTATTGAAATCTCATTAAGGAACTAGATAATAGGGATTAGGGTTAAATATAGCAGCAAAATTGGTTTAAGGTTTAGTTGAGTCCTAGGATAATCCATTAATCATAAATTCCAGAAAAAACTAAGGAACTGTAGTTTAGTTTAAAGTTTAAAATCTATTATAGAATAATTTATTATAATCTCACTAATTCACTTTATAAAGTGGAAAATGTAATCAATCGAGTGATTAACTTGAGTTAAAAGAGCCTAAATTAGATGATAGTCAATTAATCAAGTCTAATAATTCTAGAATGGAAATTAATAGAGAATACTAAGATTAACATTCAGAGACTTATAAAAATACATCTAGATTGAATGATTTAGATAAATAACCTGAAATCTTTTTACCTATAAGTCCTGAATACTTTTCTGATACATTTACTGAATTCAACACAGGTCTTATAAAGTTAAAAGATTCATTTTTCTAAAATAGACAAAGATCTATCTGCCAAAAATGTTGTCATGTATTAATTGTTGACGATATTCCATTTAATTAAATAGCTTTAAAAATGATTCTCAAAAATTATCAAATTGAAGCTGAATAAGCATTTGATGGATTTTAAGCAATTGAAAAAGTAAAATAAAAGATGATGTAACATTGTTCAACTTATAAATTAATTTTTATGGATATTGAAATGCCAGGATTAGATGGTTTCTAAACTAGTAAACAAGTAATAAAATATTTTAATAATAATTAGATTCTTGAATTAATTGCTAGCAAGTCTATGATAGTGATTTGTTCAGCATATGACACATAAGAAAATCTTATACAAGGTGAAAAGTTGGGAATCACTACTTTTCTTTAAAAACCTGTTAAAAAAGATGATTTAGAAGTACTCTTAAAAAAAGTGTTTCAATACTAAACAGATTGTGCCTGATAACTATATTAAATAATTGTATGTTATATACAAATATCTACATTATTTCAAATTTCAACACTCTATAACTTTAGAAAATTTCTAAAGAAATAATGATATTATTACTATTTCATAACTGTCTTAATAATTAGGCAATTTTGAAAAAGGGTATGTAGATGATTCATATAAATGATACCATCCTTAATGAAACAATTTATTATTAAATAAGTGAACAAAATGTTTAGTTCATCTAATTTACTATAATGTATTCAGACATATATTTTTGAGATTCTTTGATTACAACATATTTGGTTCTAAATTATTATTTTTTTAGACTTTATTATTAATTAGTTAATTTACATACTACTTTAATGGAAAATGTTTAATACGATTATAATATTCTTATAGACTTTGCTAATAAATATTGTTAATTACATTCTATAGGATAAATTAAATAAATATAAATAATTTTCCTGATAATTAAAACTGATAAAAATTTTCAAATAGCAAAATGTGAATGTTTTCTAAATATTCTATTTATAGTTTAGAGATAATAATATATTGAAAAAAAGTTGAAAAATTCCCAAAGGTTTGAATGTTTACAAAATTGATAATACATTAAACTTGTAAGTTTGGTAAGAGGATTGATATAAATTGTGGAAAAATAAATTAACCTTAATAAAGTTGGGAAATGGGATTTTTTGTAAAGATAGAAGAGGAAAGAAAGTGTTTAATTATAAAGGAATTGATTATGGTGAATATAGAAATAGTATAAAATTGGTTGATGAATATGGTGTTTGAGAATTTACAAAATTATTAAACTTTAGTGGTAGTGAATCTTATAGTATAGAAGATGAAGGAATTACATTTGAGAAATGGATAGAATAGATATAATATAATGAATTTAGTTCCTATGTATTTATTAGAAAGAAAATAACAATAATAATATAGTTGATAAATGGGTGATATTAATAAGAATAGGAATGAAGATAATCAATATATGTAAATTAAATGTTAAAATTGATAATTGTGGAGGAAATTATAACAAATTTCAAGACTTTTTTCAAGATTCAGAAATGGTTCATATTGAAAATTGTTAAGAAAAATGAAATATCAATGTACATATAAGTATATTTAAATACTATATAAAATACAAGAGTAAAAAATAGGCATGAGCGATTAAATAAGCTTGTCTTATTGAACTTAATAATTTTATGATTAAACAAGAGAATATCATTCACCTCATACCATATTTGGATTAACGTTTACTAAAGATAATTCAGAACCATAAAATTCATCCAATCGTTGAATATGACCATAGTAAGTACAATCAAATTTCAATAACAAATTGTGTAAAACTTTATAACATAGATTATTGTCATATTTCTAAAATATTAAAAGCACTTCCATGATTCAAGAAGATTTTTACTCTTTATTAAATATTTTTACTAATAATGAAAATCCTAGCTAATTTTAGCTTGGTTATTTATTATCCATTTTTCAAATAACTATCCATACTCTGAACTAATTATAACTTTGTCTTGAATTCTTAAAAATTATCATTATAATAAGCTGTTTGAGATAATGAAAGTAAAAGTAGTATTGTATTTCTTCAAATAATCCATAAATTACAGATTTATAAAATATTGCCAGAACAGAAAGAGAATGGCAATCTCAATTTCAAGAAGGACAAACATTCTATAATTTGTAAGTTAATAAATATTTTAAATTCTAAGAATTGTGTTGCAGTATAATAAATTTGCTAAAAGCTGACAATATTTGTAGACCCTAATTCAATCCTTAAAGGCTTAAAACTGTAAATGATTTTAACAGTAAATTTGATTCAAAATTCAATGCAGAATGTGAATTTATTTTTATAACAATTATTATTATTAACAATTATATAAAATTCATCGGAATGAATTAGAAATTTTTATTTGTTGTACTACAGCTGCAGACAGGCCTTCTCCATTTCAAACTTGCCAGCATCAATAAGCAGAGAGATATACTGGATCAAACTTGAGAACTAATGGGTCCAGCTCTATGAATAAGGGCAGTTCAATGGCCTTCGGAATATTTCTTTTTTTCCCTTTGGTTCAAGGGAGAGATACCACCAATCGCATTAGGGCTTGATACACCCCAGATCAAATCGCTGTTAGCTTGGGAAGCCTTCACCTTCTTCGATCCCAAAAAGAAAGAAATAATTATTTCTTTAACAATTAAGATTATACCAAAGTTTAATACAGCAACCTTTATATTAGGTCTGGATCTTATTTATATCATAAACGCACGATCCTTCTTACACTTTGATAGATTTTAAAATAAGCAATTTCAATTAAATTACATTGCATCTTTAAATACTCTAATTTTATAAATAGAGTTGAGACATATGGTTTAGTCACACATCTATACTCACTAGTAAACCATTGCCAATCTATAGTGACTGTGTTTTTCTGTTTAATTATTTTCATTCTCACAATCTTTCTTTCTGCACATAATAAACCATCTTTTTTTGGTATTTTGCTTCAGAAAAAAGGTCTATTGAATCTTAATTTGATGTCTAATATTTAATCTTAAACAATTATTTAAAAAACAAACTCAATTATTTATTTTTAATTTATTTTTAGTTATTATAAGACATCTCCCTACAGTTCAGGGTGAGCAGCCTTTTTGGTAAATAATAAAGCAACTCATTTTTTATAAAAAGAATTTTACAATTTTTAATATTTAGATTCTTAAAGTTATTAACTAAATTCATTCTTTTTCTATCATAACACAATTTTCTTAAAAAGAAATAATATATAATCAAATGGTTGAAGTAAATTTAATAATATTAGAATTTTGCTAAATAATATTTGCATTTATTATTTAAAAAAAAAGTTTAATTTTTGATCTAATTAGATTGTTATTTAGTTTAAGTATTTTTATAAAACAATCTTCTTTAGATCTAAAAATGAAAAAACACTAAAAAATTTACTCAACTAACAACTAGAACGATATAATATTAATCGTAAGATTGCCTAATAATCTTGGAATATATTCCTAAAAATTGTTAATAAAAAT
>JPFL01000038.1:279839-323254 GCA_000733385.1 Paramecium biaurelia | reverse complement strand
TGTGTTAAACCTGTGGAATCAATTGATTTTGAAGTTTAAAGTCAAAATATAAACCCTTTGGAATTATTAATAAAATAATCTTGAAAAATTATTATTATTATTATTATTAAGATGATCTGATTTAAATTTTGAAGTTATGAAGTTTAAATAACATCTTATAAGCTAATATAATCCTATATAAAGGTTTGAATTTATCTAAATAATGTTATTATGTATCCAATATTTTAGGTTTCATAATGAGATAAATTTGAAGAAAATACCTTTTTACACTCTTAATTATAAATTTAACTACAATTAGTAATTATAAATATTATGAAATTTTCACAACTAGAGTTAATATAGAGTTGTCTGAAATACAAATTGAAAAATGAAATTAAAAAATTCTAAAGCCTTATTACAATATAATTTTATTATTATTCTTTTCCAGATGAAAAAAATAGTCGGTTTATTTAATTAGAATAATATCTCTAATTGATAAATTTATATATATTTGAGATTCCATTTTAAGTTAGATTTCCAAATAATTTCATCAGAAAAGTTAAGACTAATACTTTTGATTAAGAATAATTTAAGTTAATTTTTAATAAAATAAATCTAAAATTTATATATAACAATCATTTTTGGTAAAGATATTCATCTATATTAGGTAATTAAAGTCCTAACCCTTTTCTTTTACGAATACTTAGTACTATTTCATTTGCTTAGGACCCATGCTCAAATGGATCTCCACCTAACATAGCCCAATGATCAAATTAACTTTATGGAAATGCTTAGCCTTAACTTAAGATCCTAAGATGAGAAGAATAACCAAAAGATTAAGCCAAAGGTAAGTAAGATTTGATTCTTGTTAGTTATGTACCAACTATTTGTTCTTCCTCAATTATTATTCCTTATCTTATACAAAGACATTAATACACAGCAGCTGTAACTTGGTTAGGAACAGTAACTTCAGTCAATAAGATTGGCTATTACAATCTTGGTTATGCAGTTAATTCACAAGCAGAATATAGTCTACGAGCAGCTTGTATAATTTAACCTTCTCCTCTGTGTATTTTTTCTGCACTCAATACACAATCCAAGATATTTACTCTAACTCCTCTCAAATTTTCTTCACATAGAGCTCCTTCCTTTGTTGAGATCTACCAAGCAAACTACATTGATTCTCTGATTTCATCTAAGTATTGAACTGTTGTGCTTTAATTACAAAGAATGTTAGGGCCAGTATCATCTGGTCCAAATGTCCATATTTTAAGAGCCTCATTTTTATTCCAATCATATTCCTAAGATAATAGGTTGGCTCTACTTTAAAGGTTATTTGTGATTAAACCTTTTTCAATTGCAATTTAAAGGTTTTCATCAAGAGAAATAGCTTAAGCATATAATCTATTATGTTAATTATCAGATTTTGTCATACAAACAACTTAAGAAGGAGCAGTAACAGTTTCCTTATAGACAATAAATGGATCAGATTTGTCTAATTAAATACCATTTATATTGGTCTCAAGTTCATTCAAACTCATTTATATATGTAATTCACTGCATGCAGCTATTATATGTCTACCTGAATCTTCAATTTAACATTCTATCACTTAATTTGTTTAAGCTAATCTTCTCAATCCTTATATTAGATTAGGTAATTCACGAGGATTTTTTGGTGAAACAGTCACTTTAACAACAGGATAAACAGAACATTTAATGGGTCTGATTAAATGACAATCAGGATGATCGGATATTGTACAAGAATTTGTTAGAATATTACAATCTCCAATTATTCCAATAACATTCCCGCAAGGAATCTCTTCCTCAATATCTTAAATCCTTCTACCATTAATCCATACTACCCTTCCAATTTATCTTATAAATATGTCTTCTTTTGAACATGGTTTGAAATTAGATCCAATTATCCTGACTTTCTAGTCTTATTTGATTGTTCCAGAAAATACTCTCCCAAAACCAATGAAGTTTTCTCTTCCAACTTATACTACTTGAGATAAAAACATAACCAAAGGCCCTTTTGGATTACAATCCTTCATTGATTAAGCAACGTCATTATTTTATGATCCTTCATAGAAATATGATGTTCTATACTTTTAAGCCTATTTAGGTGATGGTAAATGACAAATCATCATCTACATCAAACTATCTCCAACATTAATCCATTTGGACATCACAGTTTATAATAAGTACTTACCCATCAAACCCTACTCCTCTTCATTTAATTATATTCCTATTGCATTCAACATTTTATTTACAATTTCAATATTCCCATCCATAATTACTTTTACCATTTTGCAAATCGGGTCTAAAATAAATCCTACAAATGTCCTTTTTAATTATTTGCCTGTATTATTCTAGCACTCTTTAATCCAGCATTTAGTTTCAGGATCAAAGTAATTATCTCCCCAAAACTTTTCTTATAGCTTCTTTAATTCAGTATTGAATTTAGAAGCATATAATTCAGCAAATTTAGTGCATGTAAATGCCCAACCTTGCTTTCCAGATCCAAATGATACTGTACCTTATTCTGGTTTTAACAATAGATCACCCATATCATCTTATTAGTATGCAAATATAATCACATTTATTTGTTCTATTAATTAGAATAGAGTGTTGTATATCGTCTCACTATCTTATTATAATTCTAAAATCGCTCTGTCTAATTTGTTAACCATTAACACAGGTTTGACTTTCTCCTTGAGAGTCATTCTCAATTTGGATTCTGTCTATGTACTAAATCCTTCCACATACTCCACAACTATTAAGATTCCATCTGATAATCTCAATGAGGATAAGATACTTTCAGGATTATAATCTAGTAGTTTCGGGCAATTCATTAAATTGAATAGGAATTGTTATGCTACACAGTTAGATTAAAGATCAAATTCATAATATAATGAATAATTAGTAGTGTTGTACATCATCATTTCTTCTTTCTATTAATCAATAAGGTTTATGCCAGTTTTTTTAAGTAATTATTCAATTAATGTTTATCTACCATGATCCACATGTCCAATTACAGAAATGTTTCTAATATTGTCCTAATTTTTAATACACTGTATTATTTGATTTAATGTTAAATCAACCATTTATTTATTATTATACTAATGATGAATTCATTTTATATAAATTATGAGTATTTACACTAAATATTTCTGATTAAATCTATATAATATTTTAGATTTCTTTTAATAACTATTATTACCATTCAGGAATTTCATTTAAAGTATTATTATAATTAATATATTCAACAATCATTAAATTCATTCTTATTATTTGCATTTACATTAAAAAAATATAGGAAATATCATTCTATATAATAAGGAAATATCTAAGTTTCAAATACGTCCAATTTATAGTTTGGATTTTGGTGGGTTGATGATAACTTAAAATGTGAATTATAATATCATTACATAATTTGCCAATAGAAGTGTTAACAAAATTTAATTATTATTTATAAATAAACATTGTTTGTTTATAATTGTATTTCTGATATGAATGTATACAATTTAATAAAATGATAAAATAAAATTATATTTTTGATAAAATTTGATTTAAATTACAATAATGTCAATTATATTAAGATTAAAATTATAGTATTGTTGATTTTTTATATGAATTGATATAGTTTCATTTAATTATTATCACAATTTACCAATCCTTAATATTATGTTATAAATTGGGTAATAACATATAAATTATTATAGGAGTATAATACAAAATGATCAGATTTTAAAAAATTACCAATTAGAAAATTCACAATGTGATTTTGATTTTCAAAATACATCATATTTACAATTATTATTAAATTTAGATATATTAATGACAATTGTATTTTCAAAGTTTAAATAAAAATATATATGAATAAAAATCATGAATTAATTATAGTTCATGATTTATTTAGCCTAGCTAGATGTCAATAAAATTGAGACAAGAATTATCATTCTAGAGTTTGCATGAGATAGAAATAATGAATAAAAAATTGAAAATTTGATTAATAAAAAATTGATGGATGGAGAGTTTAAGATCAAGTTGTTTAAAACATTGTGATGATAATTTAAAACATTTTAATCAAGTATATGTTATATTTTGATGTATTAGTATAAGAATTTAAATAATATTGATCTTAATTATTCATGTAGATGAACTGATAAATGAATTTAATATTGCAAGGTTCTATAAAATAAGAAGAAATGATTATTTAAACACGGTAAAAAAAATTAAAGTAGCTATTTAAAGAATTTTAAATTTTTTATAAAGTAAATAATGATTTAAAATTGTAATAAAATACGAGAAAGATAAAAATATTAAAAAATATTAAATAATAACAAAATATGGAAAGAAACAATAGAGAATTGATAATATGAAATATCAAAAAAAGAATTTAAAGAAAGATTGAATAATTAAGAATTAATACAAAGAGAGAAAGTATTAAAAATAGGTTTCATGTTGATTAGCAATAAGAAATAAGATACGAATGAGAGTAAGTAGATGGTTTTTAATGATTTATAGTCAAGCAAAATAAATTCTATGACAAACTTTCAAGTATTAATAATCCTCTCGAATTCGTTTAAATTTGAATTATTTGAAATATATCCACAAATAATGCATTCCATAATTATTTTAGAAAAATACTTGAAATATCTCATAGTTTAATTTTATAATATTTATTTAATTACAGTTTATGACTAAGTTTTTATGTACTAACATTATGACTTTAGATTAAAATCGATTTATTTTTATTTTGAATGCAGGTTTAACATAAAAAATAAATTGTTCTTGACTATATGAAGATAACCTGTATATGAATGATAGTTAATAATTATAGATCTATTACAAATTAAATATAAGATTATCAACAAATTTTTGAATTTATGAATGAAATAAAGAGTAGGTGACTAAATTTATCTGGAATAAACTTAAATAAAAAAACGAAGGAATGAATATTTAAGAAAATAAGTATAAAGATATTTCGGAAGTAAAAAGTGATAAGTGGAGACAATTTTAAAGGAATAGGAATGATGGTAGTAAATAAGTGTATTAATTTAGTACAAATATAATAATAATTATTATTTTATATAAATAATGGCTTTGTGGAAAGTATTTTAGAAAGCAGGATAGAGATCAACTATGCCTGCTGCATTTAAAGAAGGATTATTTGAGAAACCAGGGGAATTCTAATATAAAGTGAAAAACATAGCAACAAGCTATGAAACAGCATCTTGGATGCTTAGAGAAGGTATTGTAGAATACAATCCAAACAAATGGGGATATGTTTTGAGTAAATCACACAGAGATTTCAATGACTATTGGACAAGAAGTAAGAATAATAAAATTAATATAGCTATGTTTACAAGATGTGGCTTGTTTTTGACAGGATGTTGGCTATTTAGTTGTTTATACACAAAACCTAGATTCGATTGGCAAGATTATCATGATCCTAAATTCGAATAGAAGACATATGGTGATTTAGAAGAAGGAGGTGATGAAGGAGGAGATGATGATTGAAGAATCAAGATATAAAAATAAATATAAAAATATAATTAATATAAAGATATCGAAAATGTTGTAGTTATAGTAGCCACCTAAAATTTAGAACTATCCTGGTAAGAGAGTCTTAAATTACACATTTCTCAAAGAATTGGGAAAAGGTGCATTTGGTTAAGTAATTAGATTTAAATTACAAATAGGTCTTTTCTGCTAAAGTTGACATGACATCAAATTTGGTTGCTATTAAATGCATTCCAAAGTCAAAATTAAGTGAGCACAAAGGAGTTGTTGGTTAATTATTAGATAGTGAAATTGAAGTATTAAGATAAATCAACAGTGAGCATGTAATAAAATTCATAGAATTCTTTTAATCAGAGAATTAATGTTACATAGTTTTAGAATTTTGTAATTGTAATTTCTCAATCTATAATTTAAGCTGGAGATTTTGAATAATTGTGGAATAGGAGAGGGAAAAAGATGCCAGAAAATGAAGTCCTTGCATATATGAAATAGGTTTTGGCTGGGATGTAAGCTTTACATGAGAAAAATATCTTACATAGAGATCTAAAGTTACCTAATATTTTAATTCATAATTCTACTTTAAAAATTGCTGATCTAGGATTTTGTAAGTAATTGAAGGATCAAAATCAACATGAGAATTTATTTTTAGGTTCCTTAGGTAATATGGCACCTGAAATTGTTGAACAAAAACCTTATGGCATGGCTGCTGATATGTTTTCTATTGGCAGTATGTTTTATTAGTTACTTTTTGGATCATTTCCATTCACCAATAGAAATGAAAAAGCTTTTTTGGAGGATATCAGAACAAGTAGACTTAAATATCATTCCTAGATAAACCTAATTTTAGAAAAAATGGAGTTTCAATTTCTACTTAATTAGAATGGCTGTTGTATAAAATGTTAATGAAGGATCCTAAAGAAAGATTGAAGTGGTCGGAATTATATTCACATCCCTTGATGAAATAGAAGGAAATGAGTAAACACTTATTATCATTTAGGATATTAATAATTATCACTTAATTTATTATAGGCTGAATAAATTAATGTTGAGAAAATTGGGAAATTCTATTAAAATAAAGGTCAATAGGATACATTTGAAAACCCCAATGATTTTATGAAAAAGTTTGATGGTATGAAGGAATAGCAAATCCTTAAATAAAATAAGCAAATTAACAACATCACAGAGACAGAATTATTACCTGATCTCTAAGACGATTAAGTTAAATTCGAAATTTCTGCGACTGAAAAATAGATAGAGGATTAGAAAAAGGTTGAAGAACTAATTGAAAAATATATGAGACTAAGAGATTAAATTGTATATTTATCAAGAACACTAAATGAGATTAATACTTTAATTTCTGAAAAATATTAAGCATTTCCATTTTTGTTACTAATCAAAAAGATATATAAATTAAATGATTCATTAACTAAAGCTTTGTTAGATAAATAAAATATATTGAATGTAGCAGACCTATTAGAAAAAGTTTATTAACATCCTTATTTTTAAAAATTCATATCATAAATGTTAGATGACTAATAATTTTATGAAAGTCTCTTAAAATTCGCTTTAAAAAATGCCAAGTAATTCATTTATATATAATAGATCTTTTGGGGATCAAATTTAAGACAAAACTTGGTAAAAGGAACTGAGTTTGGAATGTTCAAGTCAATTTAATTACAATTTCAAGGAAGTTTTGAATGATTTCATTATTAGAACATTATCTGAAAAAAAAGAAAAGGAGAACGATCCAAAATAAATTGAACGATATATCGAATTATAAATTCATTTAATTGATTGTTGTTGCTATGATAGAGTGTATCATAATGATTAAGTAAATTTAACTTAATTTAAATAGAAAATAAATATAATGGAATAATTCGATGCCTTGTATGAGAAACCTTTGAAAATAAAGGATGAGATATTTACAGAAAAAGTGTAATTATTATTTTTATGAATATATATATATAATATTATTTTAAATTAATTGCAGTTTCAGATGGCAGACGAAAATTTGGATTAGATTATCGATATGCCAGAATAATCGGATATGATTAATGATGCAAGGACTCAAGTTTTTTATTTATACTTAATATAAATAGGCAAAATATGCAGTTGAACACTTTAAGGTAGAATCATAGATTTCAAATTACATTAAGAAATTCTTCGATGAAAAATATGGTCCAAATTGGCATTGTGTTGTGGGTACACATTTTTATAATGAATATTTAAGGGAAACATTTTAATTCTTATGGATCTTACGAAAGCAAAAGATATATGTTCTTTTATGAAGGTTAAATGGCAATTTTACTTTATAAAATGGGTTGAAAAATACAGAATAAATATTATCATTTATTAAATATTAAATTAAACAATTTCTCTGCATTACCAAATCGATCAATCAATTTCATTAGTCCATAAAATAATTGTTTTTCATTGTAATGTTGCTAAAAGACCTAAGCATTAATCCACTTCCAATCACTATGTTTATTTGGTTCTACATTCAATAATTCACTCTTTTCATTATAATCTGCAGTTAAGAATATTACAATAAAATGATGTTGTATTTCCTTTTTCACAACATTCACCATCTAAAATATTTGTGGATTCTCAATTTCCAAATTTGTCTCCTCTTTTACTTCTCTAATTGCACAATCTTCAAATTCTTCATATAGTTCAAGATGACCCCCAGGTAAGGCTAAATACCCATTATCCTAATATAAAAACTTGTCTATTACTTTACGATAGCTCATCAATACAGAATCTCCATTTCTAATAAATACTCCTACTCCGAGACCTGGGCGCATCATTTGATTAATGAAAATATTTAAATTATAATATAAAAATGTCGATTACAAATACTCATTTATTAAATCCTTCACCATATAGTAGCATAGTTAAGAAATAAACTAATGGTAATTAGTCACATTCATCTTTAAAGGTATTATCAAACTTATTTAATATTCTAGAACTTTTAAAATGTAGTTCCATAGATTAATGTGTAAATCAAAAATTAGATGTAATTAAATTTTAATTGTTAAACTTAAAGAGAATACAAACATCGATAATCGGAACTGGAGACTAAAAGAAAACAATAATCTCCAAATGTTTAAAGGTTTAGCTAAGCAAAAAATAACAATTTCGTTTCAGGATATTATTAGAATGGAAGCACTTAATAAAAAAACATTAACTTAATTAAACAATAAATTTCTTATCAATTAAATTCTGTTTAAGATTTAAAGAAAGGATTAATAGATGAGAAGAAATGCCTAAAAAAACAATCAAAAACAAAGTCTTCTGAATAATTATTATCAAAATCACATAAAATAACTACAGAACCTGCCTAGAAAATGTAAAGCAATTAAAATTTAATAAATAAAATTAAAGAGTAATCAACTTAATAAAAGAATGGAAGCATAAGCAACCCAATCGAATTTAATTTTAAAAAATTACTTCAAAAATATCATTTAACATTAAATAAAGCTAAAAGTACTGATAGATTAAAAAATTTGAATCATTAAGATTTTTTAAAAGAATCATTTAGACAAAAAGAATAATAATAAGTTACATCATAACATTACATTAACATTCATCTTTATGATAAAGAAAAAACATTAGAAATAAAATATGACTGCTCAGAAAAGACAACAGATTAATTACTTTAACATTTAATTGAAATTAGTTAAGATAGTATATATATTATTATTAACATAAGATGAGAATATTATAGGATTTTCATCCATAGATAATAACATTGCAGTTGAATATTATCTAAGTCTTAAAAACAAAGATTTGATGATATTGGATAAACAAACTATAAAATTATAACCACTTTATCCAGAATAAACTTAAAAATTATCATTAAAATGCTTCCATTTTTTATTATGTGTAGGAATTGGAGGATTTTCAAGAGTATATTTGGTTAGATCAAAAAAGAATGGTAGATTTATAGCCTTAAAATTGATATCAAAATAATTCATAATAGAACATTAAAAGTAATAGATTGTGTAAAATGAAAGAGATGTTATGGTATAATTAAATTTAAGTGATTAATAAATGCCTAAACAATTTATATGCCAATTAGAATGTGCATTTGAAACTAAACATTGGGTGTGTTTTGGTATGGAATATTGTCCTGGAGGTGAATTATTTAATCAATTACGAAAAGTTTAAAGAATGAATTAAGATTAAGCAAAAATCTACTTTGTTGAAGTTTGTATTGCAATAGCATTTTTGCATAGTTAAAATGTATTATATAGAGATGTGAAGCCAGAAAACATTTTAATTGATGAGTATGGACACTTAAAAGTTGCAGATTTTGGATTAGCTAAACCTAATATGGGTTAATCAGATGAAGCATATTCTTTTTGTGGATCACCAGAGTATATGGCACCAGAAATGTTATAGTAATAAGGACATACATTTGCAGTAGATTATTATTGTTTAGGAGCTTTGCTTTATGAATTATTAACAGGACTTCCTCCATTTTATTCAAAAAGTACAGATGAAATCTTCAAAAGCATTTTGAATGATGATGTATAATTTCCTGTAAAGGTTTGTTCTCCTGAAGCTAAAGATTTATTAAGAAAATTACTACATAAAGATCCTAATTAAAGAATGGGTAATCGAGAAGGAATTTAAGATATATTAGGGCATCAATTTTTTGATGATGTAAACCTAATTGATATTTTAAAAAGAAAAATCTAACCTCCTTTTTTGCCAAATTTAATTAAATTCAATTTTGATCCAAAAGAATTTAAATAAGGAGAACAATAATTTAATTAAGAATTATAGAAATCGTTACAAAGTGATTAAGAGACATAATTTGAACCTATGTTTGAAAACTTTTATTTTATAGGTGAGACATTGAAAACAAAAAAACCAAAATTTGAAAAATAAACAAATAGACCTTAATCATTGATTGAAGCTCAATAAGATACAATGTTGACTGATAGAATTGATAAGAATTTTAATTCGAATAATTCTGCAAACCTATCACTAAAGAGAGGATTTTCAGCTAAGTAATTTTAGATAGAACATTCTTAAAAGATAGAAGAATTGAAAAAAAGGATTTAACAATAAACTACTTAAGTAAAGTCATACATAGATCCGTTTGATCATTTAGCTGTAAATTAATTAATTTATTAAAACAAAGCCAAAACTTCAAGATTAAAAAATAATAAATGAATATTTAATTATTCTCTTATCAATATAATTATCATAAACAAATATAGAAATTCATATATCTTGTTGTTGAGTATTCGGAAATGATCTTTTAAGTTATTACTTGATATAATGTTTATTGACAAAATCTGCTTAATCACAAGAATTGGCTGTAAGAATTCTTTCAGTATAAGATTCATTTAATTATTCTTATGTTGAACATCTTTCAAAATTCTTTTTTGATAAGTATTTGTGTTATTGTTTTTTTAATTCATTTTTGTATTATTAGCATATCTACATATCAACACTGAATATTTAAAAAGTTTTAATCATTTTATTTTATTTGATTCGATTGAAGATTGCTTCTAGTAAACATTCTGAATTGTTTAATTATTCAGATTTATCTTTAAATTTATCTTTGCCTTCTCTGTATCCAACATTTTCTAACTCATGTTGAAACATAAGTTCAAAACTAATTTGAATATAATAATATACCCTTGTTCATATGCCTCAATAAGTTCTTTTCTAGTGTCTTAATAGTTAATTTTAAGGTTGATTATGAATTCAGATCTACATGCTCCTGGTGGCAATCTTTAGATAACAGGTATTTTATATTTTACTAAGTATTTAAGATAGATTACGAAATTCAATTTGCATCTCTGACAATTGCATTAATGTAAAAGAATTTGGATCAATTTATGCATTTACTATTATAGAATATAGTTATTTACATATTCCTCTTAGGTTATTCTAGAGAATGTTTCCATGTATTATGGTTATAGTTGATGAATTGATGGTAACCTCATATACATGCGTATTTTCTTAACAATTAAAATCATATTGTTTATCTCCCTAACAAAAATCTAGATAGGCTAATTATTATTCATACTTCCCATATTGTTCAATAAATTAAATTTATGAATAATAAGAATATTTCAGAGTTGGTATCAAAAATATTGATCTTTAGAACTTATCTTTGCTCACATAAATATTTATGCATTAGAAATACTTTCTAAGGTGCAAGTGAAGCATTTATTAAGGTATTTATTGCAAAATTTTGCTTAAATTGATTGATGCTCTTATTAAGTTTGAAAAAGGTGATGAAATCTGCTAAGAAATTATTAACTGCATTTAATATTCTACTAATTAAGCATGAATGAAATTAATTACTAATTTCCAATTAGGATTGTTTATTGGATTGTAAATATTTTAAAAGTAATTAATGCTCATTAAGAACAATAAGAAAGAAAGAGGATTGAATCAATGCACTCTTGGTTGGATTCATTGCTGGAGGTTTAAGTTTCACGACTTAGAAGGAAAATGTTAAACACTAAGTCAGAGTGTAATTAATTGGTAGAATAGTTGATTGCACTTATGAATCTAAAGTTGAGAAGTGTTATTTTGATTTTATACTAGAGGGAGATTCGATCACAGAAAAATGTTATCTGTTTTAGTTCGTCCACTTTTTTTTTTCGTGTGCATTCTTCTTTGAACCTGAGATTTTATTATTGGAAACATATAATGTATTAAACTTTTCGGGGAGCCGAACTGATTCATTCATTATGACATATGTTTTATGTCTAAACATGGAGAAATTCAATTAATTCAGCTAAATCCTCATAAAATAATATTATTTCATAATTCTCTTTCTGTTAAATTTGATTAAAATATGGATACTTAAAAATAATAATTAAATTAAAACTATTTTTAAAATAAAATTGATTTACTTCTTCGGCTTTTTTACAATAAAATTTTTATAAGGTAACTTTAAAAGATATATAAAAGATTGAGATAATTAAAATATATAAAATCTAAAAGAATATATATATATATTAATAATCTTCCTTTAAAGATTTTTAACAAATATTTTTTAGAATTATAAGATTTTATCAAAATGTTTTAATCAATAATGAAGAGTGAAATTAAAAAATGTAAAAGATTTTTCGTATGAAATCAATATAAATAACAAAATTTTAATATTATTTAATTCTTATATTATTATTTTAATATATATTAATGAAAATAAAAAAAAGCTCCGCGTCCGGGAATTGAACCCGGGCCTCAAACGTGACAGGCTTGAATACTAACCACTATACTAACGCGGATTCTTAATTATTTAAATTAAGTTATTATATAAATGAGTGTTAGAGTAAAACTAGATAATAAAGAAATAGGTTATTATGCTTCATTGTATTAAGCTGTTGATGAAAAAGTATCTGAATACTTTATGCAATTAGAGCACAGGATAAATTTTGGGAACTTAAGCAGTCTCATTTTTCAAAAGATCAGGATTATCAATAGATGTTCTTAAGAAAATTTGGTTAATTAGTTCAGAAAATAATTCAACCTTGAATAAGGAGGAATTTTATATAGCTCTTAAGCTCATCAGTTATGCACAAAATAATATTGAAGTTTCTAAAGATTCAATTTAAAGATGCTTTCCAAGTCCATTACCATAATTCTAATCTGATCCAGATGAAGTTTATAAACTAAAGCCAGAATAAGAGAGATTATATCAGAATTATATATAATATTTGGATCAATCTAATTCCACAGTACATATATATACATTTTTTAGGTCTCAACTTAAATGGCGATGAATTTATTCAGAAAAACTCAAGTCACTTAATTCTAATTATAGAATCTCTTTAATCTAGTAGATCCAAATCTATAAACTAAACCAAGAATGACTACCCATTCTTATATTGTTATAACTCATCTTTTATCATTAGCATCTTAGAGTGTACCAATACCATAAAAATTACCAAACTCCTTATAGGAATACATAAATTAACAAATATTTATATCTGAAAATTTTATTTTAAATACTACACCAATCAACCCTTAACCCTCTGTTATACCTAAATCTAATGACCTATTAAATTTTGATAAATCTAAATCTCCAATTGATAAATGTATTTATTCATATTACACTTTTTAGATAGCGCCTTCAATAATATGGAAACACCCAATCCAATTATTGAGTCATCAGTCTAAAAATAGTAATAACCTTAATATATTACATCTCAATCATTCTAAATACCATCCACATAAACTTAATAACCAATATTAAAATAATAGAAGCAAATTGATATAATTATGAATGATATTGACTCCCAAGCATTATACGCTACTTAGCAAGTAGTTCCACAATAATAAGTATCATCTTTATAAAATACTTCAAGATCATAGCCAGTTACTCAATAACATAATAAAACTATAGATTTTTAAAAATCTGTCTTGCTTCAAGAATAAATGTTAATTCAACAATAATATTTAGAATAAAATTGTAAAGAAGTCAATAATTTGCTTAATGAATTCAAAGAATCTCATGAATAGATTCTTATTTAAAGTTAAAGTTAATTGGAATCATTATAAACAACAAATGAACAATATAAGACCTTATTAAAAAAGATTTCAGATTAAAATTAATTGTTTTAAGAAGAACTTTAATAAATTGAATAATAAAAGTAGAAACTTACAGAATCTTTAAGTAAATAAGCGATAGAAATCAATTAAAAATTAGGATTAAATATGTAATTAAAACAAGAATATTCAAAATAAACTACAAATACAATTAATACAGTTACAGAATATGCAAATTAAATAATTGGAGATTTAAGATCTAATTATGAAATTGAATAAGAAAGAAAAAAAAGATAAGAATATGATATATAAAAAGAACTTAAATAATCAAGAGATTAGATGAGTTCAATTTTTGAGGCATTGAATTCTGTATCTAAAGATATGAAATCTTAAAGAAATACTTCTACTCCTTACTAAACAATAAACACAAATGAAAAATAGAATAATTTTGTACCTTTCTAATAGATTCAATAATCGCAATAAATGAAATCTAAATAAATATCATTAGATTAATAATAATTTGGAGAAATAATTGATAATAAAATTGATATTATTGATATTCCAATAATGAAATAGCAAGAATAACTAAATTAAGTTGATTTAGATAATAAAGAGTAAATTGATATATTTTCATTATATAAAGATAATTAACACAAAAATTTAATTAATTAAGTAGTCTAAATAGAATTGAATGATTAAAAATAATAAGTAGAATAAATTAAATAACAGTAAATTATATAATAATAAGTAGAAGATTTTGAATCTACTTAAAGTGATAAAATATAATAATCTTCTTAAGTTAAATTAGAGGATAATAATGAATTTCATAATAATATGATTGGATTTGATAGTAATATAGTATTTAAAAATAACAATAATGAAGATCATCAAGAAATCAATTAACACTAAGAATAATAAATAAATGTTCAATTTTATTAATCTAAATAATTTAAAGATTAAGATGAAGAACATTAAGGATTTGATATTAAATTTGAAGATCGATTGGGTGCTCATTTTGGTAATAGAAATGTTATTGAATAAAATCCATCAATAAATTTTGATTAAGGATTGAAATAAATAGTAGTAGATTTTGATGCTAATAAAGAATTTGGAGGAGGTGATTGGGCAGGATTTACTGATAATTTTGTTAAAGGATCTCAATAATAAAAGGAAGAATTTGAAACATTTAAATGGTGAATATAAATACATATATAATATAAATGATGCAATGTTATTGATAAATAAAATCATATTTAAAAATGATTTTTAAAATCATCATAATTGAATTCATGTTATTTATGATTTAGAGTATAGATGTATTTTTCATATAGTTCAGGTGTCATATAAAATTTAAGAAATTGATTAGTTAAGAATGTAGATTCATCTTTATCAATTTTATAATCCATAATATCTCCTCTTATTAAAGCTACTTGTTTTTATGCTAACAATTCATCAAAGATTGTTAATATAAAATAAGGTGAAGAAAAAGAGCCAGATTTTTTATATTCTTCTAAAAAAGTAAATAACTAGAATATGAATTATTCTTACAATACTATTAATTTATGCTTATCCAATCAATTAGAAATGACCTCCTTTTCTTTTAATAGGTAATAAAAATAATGGAGATTCTTTTGTATTTCTTTTGAGAATTTCATATTCATCTTTACTTACAACATAAGCAACATTATTTTCTTTTTCCTTATGATACTCCATCCACAATGAAACAACTTAATCCTTTGATTCACGTTCAAACAAAGAGATTTTAACAATTTCTCTCAATTTTCTGGGACATGGATATGTAAATGCAAACTTATATTTATTTAAGAAACTATTTAACATAATTTAATTTATTTTTTAAATTTTAACAGTACTATGATGTAAAAAGTGAAAATTGAATGTGTTAAACAAGGATACTAAATAAGTAATGAAATGAAATTTGACATAATGGATTTTTATAGTAAATCTTTGCATCAAGAACATTATGCTCATAAAACAGATTACATTAGACATAATCTAGAAGAGAAATATGGTATATTATTAAATATAAATAATAGGACGTTGTTTCTCTATAATAATGTATTAGATTGGTGCTTTTGTGTCTCATTCATTTTTACATGCAGATGACTTCTTATTAGAATTGAGATCACCTGAACATCATATATTAGCTTATATGTTGCCACCATCCTTTAGTCCTCCACCTTTAATACCTGAACCAAAGGTTATACCCTTTAGTAGAACAACTACTGAATAACTACATGTGTCAAAATATTAGTAATTGTATTACAATTAATAGTAGTTAACCATACAATAGTGGATATTACAGATATTGATTCTTAACTATTATAATTTTATTTTATTTTATAAAATTTAACTAATTTATGTCATTCAGAAATTCTCCTGCTTTACCATAAGAAAGAACAAGAGGTAATAGTTTGAATTGCAAATCATATTTAAGGAACACATCGAATTTAAATAAAGTTGATTAGCTGTCTTATATGTCGAAATAAAATAATTCAAAAAAAACCTAAGATTACTAATTTCAATTCAAAAATTAATCCAATAATTAAGATAACCATTTAACTTTTCTGAAATATGGAAAAAATTATGAATAATTATAGAGAGCTCAATAATTAATCAATCCATAGAATTTGAGATATTTAAGCCCATCGAATATAAATACAGCCAAAAATGATTTTGAATAGAATAATAATTTTTAATAATAAGATAATTCATTCTAAGAAATAGCTGAAATGAAAATAAGAAATGATAAAACTAGAATGTTCTATTAAACATAAATTGCAGGCTTATAAAATGTTTAAGATTAATTAAAAATAGAAAACATTAGTTTATCTAATACAATTAAAAGTTTATCACAATAATTAAATGATGCCAGATATATAATTTAAAGATTATATTCATAAGTAGATTTAAATTAATAATAAGACTCATAAGATAATATTACTCATTAAAACAATTAGATTTTTTATGAATATTAGAATTTCATTTTAAAATAATTAAATGAATTAGAATAATAAACACTTCAATCTTTAGAATTGAAAGAAGATAAAATGCTTAAAATTATGAAAAAATTAAATAAAATAAACCGAAAATAATAGATAGATGAAGATTTATTAAATAGTGCTCGTTAAATAGATTCAAAAACCATAATTAATGAATTAAAATAAGATAAATAGAATTTATAATAAAAAGTAAAAAATTTAGAGATGCAAATAAAATAAGAATAAAGAAAATCTAGCAATGATTAGAAATTAAATTAAACTTCATAGATTGAAGAATAATTTAATGAATTTAAAAAAAAACATTAATAAATTATATATAATTTAGAATAAGATAAAAATACAATTTTAGAAAAGGAATAATTAATTAAAAAAGAAGCATAATAAAAAATAAAGAAATTAGAAAGTTAACTTATTGCTTTGATGGATGAAATGGAAGGAAGAAATTAAATAATTGAATAACTTAATTAAACTATTAATTAAAATTAAAACTAAGTAAATATTAATATTATAACCTAGTCTTAAAAGTAACAAGAAGTATAATAATTAAATAATAAATTAAAAGAGAATGAATAAATTTAATAGGATTTAAATCAGCAAATATAATTAATGAAAAAGAATAATAATACTATTTTAAATGAATTAGAAAACTCAAAATTAGATTTATAGAAAATTAAAAAAGATTATTCGACTTTATACAGTTAATTTGATTAAACTAAATAAGAAAACACTGAATTAATTAAAAGAATTCAATATGTTAATTAATAGAAGCAGTAATCTATAGATTCATTAAATGATTAATGGTAAAGACATAATGAATAATTATCTGAAAAATTAACAATCAATGAAGATAAATATATTAAATTATCTAGCAATTATAATTAATTATCAAAATAAAAATAGGACTTAGAAACATAATTAAAATTATAATAAAGTGAACTTGAAAGTTAAATTGAAGAATTAGCAGAATTTGAATAACTCTAACTTAGAGTTAATAAATAAAATTAGACTATTCAAAATTTAGCTTAATAAAATTAATAATATGAAAGCACATTAGTTAAGAATATAGATGAAAAAAAATAATTCGAAAAGTAAATCTAAGATTTGATGGAATCATTAAATTAATTATCTCAAGAAAAATCAAATCAATCATTATTATCAGAACAGATTCCAAAATATAAACAAGAAATTGATTAATTAAATAAGTAAAATTCTAGATTATTAAATGAAAAGAATGAATTACAAGAATCAATAAAAAATGAAAGAGATAAATCCAATTAAATAATTCAGAATATAAACAAATTAGAAAATTAATTAGTTTTAACCAATTAAGAAATAGAACAATAACATTAAAAAATAAACAAATATCAAAAAGAAAATTTGGATTTATTAAAATAGATGGATGAATTAACTGCAAAAAACAAGATATTACTAAAAGAATAAAATGAAGAATGGGAAGAATAGAACAATAATCTATTATAAAAATTATCATAAAATGAAAGTAATTTACTTAATTTATAATAAACAAATACTAACCAATTAAGAACTATTGAAAAATTACAGGCTTTAGAAATTGAAAATGAATAGAAAGATTATTTAATAACTAATTTAAAATAATAACTAGATGAGCAATTCTAAATAAATTAGAGCAATCAAATTACATCAGAAACAATTGAATTATAAAATTAATTACAAGATATTAATAAGGAAAAAGAACATTTGCTGAATGATAATATCTAATTGCAGAATTAGTTTGAAAATGAAAAACAACTAATGGAGAATGAGATTGAAGAATAAAGAAAAAAAGTTGAATAGTATGAAAATGAACTCTAATAAAATTAAACTCTATAATAATAATTAAATGAAAAATTGTAATAGGCATTAAAATAATTAGTATAACTATAATCTGAGTTGCAAGAGGAATAAATTAAATCATAATAATTTATGAATTAGTTACAAAGTATTTCTGATAATAAAAGTTCTTTATAATAAAATTAAGATCTATTAGATATATTTGAATCTTAAATATCCCCAAGACAATAAGTGACTGAAACAATATCATTTCCAGAATCAGCTTAACAATAAGACTAAATACATTTATTCTAATAATAAATATAATAGTAATAAGAAATTATACAAGAAAAAGATTTAGAAATCAATTTTGCTATTTAATAAAAGAATGAAATAGAAAGTAGTTTGGATGTGGCAATTGAAAAGATGAATGATCAAGAGAATCTAATTTTGTAATTAAATTAAGAAAAAGAAAAACTTGTTGAAGAATAAAATATAGAAATTAATCATTAGAAACAAAAAATTTCAAGTTAAGAGAAGGTTATATAGAGTTTATAAAGTTAAATTGAGGATTTATAATAAGAATTACAGGTTTATGAAAATAAATAAAAAGAATAGGAAGAGAATATTTAAAAGAGAAGTTTAGAATAAAATCAGGAATAATAATTAAAAACAATAATTGTAGAAAAAAATTAGGAAATTTAATCATTAAAAGAAGAATTGAATAAAATTCATGAATAAATTGATTAAATTTAAAATAAATCTATATTGAGTAATAAATCTAAACGAAGCTTATAATTAGCTAAATTTGATCAATTTATGGATATAAAAGAAGATGAGAATAATGAAGAACTTGAAGATGAAGATGATTTGAAATTTGAAAAATTAATTTTAAAAGAATAATTAAATAAAAAAGATGATTAAATTAAATAATTAGAATAATAAATCAAATAATTTATAACAAATGAGTAAGATATTGAAAAATAATAATTAATAGAAAAGGAGAAATAGTAATTGTAAATCTAAAATGAACTATAATAATAGGAAATAGATAAACTGTAAAAGGAAGTAGATAAATTAAAAGAGGAATAAAGAAAAATTCATGAATAGATTGAATTGCAAATGAATAAATCTGTAATTAGTAATAGATCTAAAAGAAGTTAAAATTAGATTCAATATGACTAATTCTAAGATCTACCTGATGATAATAGCTAAGGATCATAAGAAGATGATGAAAATGAAGAACTAAACTTATTTGTTTTATAAAAGAAAACTTTAGATCAACAGAAATAAATCCAAGTTTTATAAGAAACAATCTAAAGTTTAAAAGAAGAAAATAAGTATTTAATCTAAAATAAGCAAGCTCTTTGTAGGAGGAAATTAAGGTGTTAAAAAATACAAGTGTGCCATTAAAGCCAAATGTTGAAGAGATAAATTGGTTTGATTGATAATATTTCTATTTATAAATGTTTGATAAAATTTATTAAAATATAAATGGAGATCATGTGAATTAGACTGTCGGTTAAGAACTAAAAAAATTAGTGTCTGTGATATCTTGACATGATCTTTTTTATATTTGACTTTATTGTGTTGTTTTATTTCTTTAGAAAACTTTAAAATTACTATAATTTTAATTATTGCTATTTTTGGTACTATGAACTGGTTTGTATGGAAAGAGAGAATCACAAAGTATGAATCCTTGTTAAGCTTTAGTTTTATAAAATTAATCTGCAGTCTAACATAAAGATTTAGATTTCGAAATAGATGTATGAGATTAACGACTTATACATTATTTGAGTATTTCAACTTTTTATTAAATTAAAGGATTTATTATTCTGAGTTATTATTTGGTCATGGTCAAGAAAGGCAGAGTATTTTATAAATCTTCTTCTTATTATTAATTAAATGTGATTGGTTCTTTTTATTAAACTGATGGTAATTGATGTCTTCTAATTTATTCAAGTAGATCTTTAATATCTTTTTGATGTTTACTAAAATAAGGTGTTTTACCTCTTAACATAAATTTAAAATAAATACTTAGGTTTGGCAGGTTAAAATTATTCAAATTATTTTTCTACTCTAATAAGCAAACATTTTTAGAAGTTGTCTCCAGCCATTTTGAGCATATTGAATTCTTCATTTTTACCAGCAGCTATATCAGATTTTGTATGCTAATCAGCAATTGATAAATTTTATTCAACCATTTATTATTTAGACATTTTTGGTTATAAGGTAGATCTGAGAATAGGGGATGATTGTTCTTAGTATGTATATTATGTTTATTATTTCATTTCAATTTCATTGATATATCTTCTTTCAATATTTTTGACTTCTTCTTATTAGTGAAGATTAATATTAGCCATTTTAGTTTACACAATTTCGTCTAATCTTTTTTTATATAATGCAATGTTTTTTTGTTGAAGAATTTAAAGAGGTAATATAAATTCAGGAAAGGATTTCTTAACAATAGCAAAATTATCTAATTGTAATACAAATACATTGCACTGGGTTAAAGTTTTAACAGCGTAATCTCTTTTTTCATTTTATAAATAGACATCAGTTTCACCTACAAAGCATCCACCTGTAAGATGAGCTATCTATATATTAAATAAGAATTTATACAGTAACATTTTCTTTTTAATTAGATTTCTCTTTTTTAGGAGACAAGGTAATTTGATTCTAATCTGATTTAATTAGTGAATTAAAATCAACAATTTATTAAAGTTATATTTCTCCATCTTTTAAGAGAAAGAATCCATCAACAATATCATTTTATTTCCAGATTGTATAATTGACTGGATATTTGTATTAAGTGAAATACATAATCAATTTACTCATTTTGAATTTAGTCATAGTTGGAAACATCTTAAGAAAATAATCGATTTTTTCTTATTATGTTTTAATCTATTTTTCAAAGATTTTCTATTAAGATATAGGATATAAAATAAATACTTTAAAATTACTTTTATTAAGTGATAAGGCTTAGACATCTGTTACAGCAATAATACTGGCTGCTCTGGGTTTATCAGTTGTCAAAGCCATGTCTCCAAAATATAGACCAGAATGTACTTATGACAATTATTAGAATTTACATATTCCATGAATAGTAAAATACATATCAAAATTACCTACATATAATAATAATAATTCTGCTTCTATTTATTTTACTGGTTTTGATTGTTTTTTTATTAGTTTTTCATAAAAGGAAAGTTTTTGATCTTATTCAATTTCATCTATTGTCTTAATTTACATTCTTTCAAGTATTTTTTCGATTTTAGGTAACATAGCACTTTCCTCAGCTTCTATTTATTGTTGCTGTCTACGTATATATACACCTGCTCTCCCAGTTAGAATTATGTAGAATTTGTCTCCTTATTCACCTTGAAATAAGAATTATATAAAACCTATATGAAATACTGCATTTTCTTTTTCAATTCTTTCATACTATAAATTTTAACAAATTAAACGAGTAAATTCAAATAATGTACTAGATTCAGGACACCAAGTTTTAAAGATTTCTATATTTTACATTATACTGGTTATCGAATCTACCTATATATCTGTTAGATTGACATTGTCTCTGTATACTTAAATGACAGGCTCAATATAACATAAAAACCAATACTGCAAACAAAACTTCTTTCTATTTGATTTAATCTTCAACATCAATTATTGTCTCTTTAATGACTGTTTTTCTTCTATTCATTTATAGGTAAATTAATGATTATTTATAAATGTAAATAAACAATATAAAAATAATTACGTTCATCAATTATTTATCTTTATTAGATTTCCTTATAAAATGTAAAAAAGAACTCTTATAATGCCATTAATCTATTGGATTTTCAATCTAAAATAATCAATACAGATTCTTTAAAAAATCTAGTGTAAAGAATATGTTTTCTAATTCAAATTTCAGAATTATGTTGTACAATTTGTTTATTAGACAATTTTCATCCAACATCAGTAATTAATATTATAATATTTTTTATTTTCATAAGGCTGTTTGCTTTTGATTAAATTAAAATTCTTTAGTTATTTTTGTAAATATGTTAATGTTTATGATTGAACATCATATAGATGATAATATATTTATGATCTTGAAAATTCGTAGAACTTACTTTTAATAAAGTAGTGTAACATTCATTTTAAAAATATATATATTGTAAATAATAATTTATTTTTATTCTATATAAATAATTTATTGTATATTTAATGGTTTCTTAAGATATAGATTATATATCCAAACAAATACAAATCTCATTTAATCATATTCATCCACATACTTTATATTGACATGAACCAACAATTTAACCACAGCTTGGACATGCATGAGTTACATCTTTACATTTTTCACCCACAAAAGGAACCCAACAAATACAACAGAGAAATAAAAATAATATGAAACAACAACACCACGTTCCTGATCCTGATTAATAATCTATTTTTGTTGTTCCTTTTTTTTAACAATAAGGACACACCATTGGTATTGCAAATCTTGATTGATTACAAAGTATCTATGATTATACAGCATTCCCTTGTTATGTAGTTACTACTATTAACTCTTATTAACCTGGATCTATAATATTTTATATTAGAATTTACAAGGTTAACCCTAAGGTCTATAAGTTTATTATTAATTAGGAGGGTATTATGGTTGCGATTAGTAATTATTCATTGGTTATGTATAAACTATAAATTATAACCATTATTAAGATTACCTTATTATGTTTCAGTGTGAAGAGGAACTTAATACTACTATGTGGCATTAACTTATTCAAATGTGCTATTGGTATCTTATTACATATTAATTTTTAATAATGAATTTATCGTTCTATATTTTTGTTTAAGTTCTAAAATTTAAAGATTTAATTATTATGCTTTATAATTAATTAATTGTAATTAAATAGATATAATTAAAATAATTAATGGATATCAATTTAAATAACATAAAAGAATATATAAATATTAAAGACAAAGAATTTACAAATAAGTTTTCAAACATTTTGCTAGAAACCTTTACTAAATTTAGTTTTTGGTAATCAAAGATGTTAAATCTCAATAAAAAATTATCATCAGGATCAATACATAATCAAACTCAATTAAAATAATTCATTGAAAGAATCTTTGAAGAATTACAAATAAATTTGAAATAGATATCCTAGTATATAGAGGATGTGTTCTAATAATTAAACTCAAATCTAACTCAATAGATTAACAAATTAGAACAATTTAATCGACAATATGAATAATTATTTATTGTGGATAATTTCATTAATGATAAACAACTTCTCTTTACATATGATTTCAATACATCTTTTAATGATTACTCCAAATTGATTGCAAGTGATAATTAAGTTGTTAGCAAAATAATATAAATTCAAGATAAAATAGTTGTGAGTAGTTTTGATAAATCAATTTCTATTTGGAATAAAAGTCTTAAAGAAATATAAAGAATTAAAGATGTACATTAATCATGGATTAGAGTTTTAACCTACTTTAAATATCAGGATTAAGAATATATTTTAAGTTGTGGAGATGACTAAAAATACTCAATTTTTAATGTAAATATAAACAATAATTATCAAATTTTACAATTAAATCAAGAAATAAGTACTCTTGCTTATAGTAGATAAGCTATATTTTATAAAGATAGTATTCTTAGTCCTGGTGGATAAAGATAAAACCATGATATTTTATGTTATAATTTGGATTTGAATCAATATTAAAATAGATTTCAATTTCATAAGAATATGTTAATAAACTTAAAGTAAATTGAACCAAATATTTTGTTATCAACTGATTCTTAAGGATATACTGTAAGATGGTCAATAACAAAAATCTCAAGAGTTCATTTTAAAAAATTGAATAATTTGAGTTGTTCAGATTATGAATAGAATCTAAACTTTTTTGGAACTGAACAAGGGAAGATTATGATTTGTAATAATCAAAGTAAAATATTAAGAAACATAAAATTATCAAAATCAAAAATATTACATATTCAATAATTGGATTCTCATCATCTTTTATTTATCTGTAAACCTGATTACTTTTGCTTGTATCATATAAAATCAAATGAATTATTATTAAAAGTCAAATTATTAGAGATTGATGAGGTAACTGCAATAAGTATCAATATTCCAAAAGGTATTTTGATTCTTGGGGACAAAAGAGGAAGACTTTTTGTATATAATTTTAGATTGTATTTAACAATAATATGAATATGTATTTCAAAATTAAGCTGGTTTAAGAAATGAAAACTTCTAATCTGTTGGATTAATTAAATATCTAAGTACAGACTCTCCAGGTTTAAAATTATAATTAGTTAAGAAGTTATGTCTATTTTAGAAGATCTTAAATATTTCCTTGATCTTGTAACTACTATGACCAACATCATGATCAGGATCCTATGGACTAAATAATGAGAATCTATCATCTTGTGTAGATTTGTTTTCAATTCTTCCTCCATGACCCATAACAATTTTCTTCCTAGATACATCAAACTTGATGCCATAGAATTCAAGGAATTTAATCATGTATTCTCCTAAAGTAACATTCTTTATTTAATCTTATTTATTATGTTAGAAGAAATCTTTACGATATTCTCTAAGAAATGCTAATATCATCTAGAATAATAAGAAGGAACCAACTCCTCCACTATAAGTTTCATTTAAATCTCTTTATCGTAAAATACACTTTAAAGTCAATAAGAGAAATTTCAATTCAGGATAAATTTCAAAAGCTTTATCTAATTCTTCAATTTATTTTAATCCATCTAATTAATTAAATGACAAATCAAAATGATATTATGATTCTACTTCAACAAATTTAATGATTGGTACTTTAGCATTGGCTATTAAGTTTATATTTTCAAATTTATTAGTTTGTTTCATCATTTTGGCAGCTACTTTCTTAAATAATTATTTTTGTGAGCAAGATGTTTCTATCATTACCATATCTATATCTGCATTAGGCAAATACATTCTTGTTTTGAAACTACCAAATGATTCAATCTATGCCTCTGGAGCTATATCTTACAAGTATTTCTCTACTCTCACATAAGCTGTGATTCTTCTATTATGTTCTTGATCAGATGGTGAAATGTAGTCAAAAAATTCAATGATTTCATTATGTAATCTTAAGACTGGATGTCTGATCATCATAGTCTTTTTACTCATCCATGGAATCACATCTACATTTATTACACAATCATCATCATTTTCATTTTTAATCTTTTTAGTTCTTAAATTATTTTTATGCATATTTACATTTTTGGTTCATCTTCTTCATCATTAATTACTATTGCTTCTTTTTTATTTGAATGTCTAGAATGATGAGCATTTTTGTTCATGAGATAAAAATTATAATGAATTAATAATAATATTGGTATAGTGAAAACAAAGCATATACTATTAATCAGTATAAGCTTCCAAGTTAAACCATTGGTCTATATATCATGATATTGATGATAATAACCATATTTAGGGTATTGCCTCAGTGATCATGATCCTAATCTAAATCTTTAGACAATTATTTGTATTACTTATAATCATTGTAATTCTTTATGGGTTTATACATAAATTATTAACAAATTGTAATTATGGATCCCAATAATGATAATCCAGAAATATCTGAATAGAAGAAGTAATTCCTCAAAGCATTCTTAAGAGTCTGGAAACTCAAAAAAGACTAAGAATTATAAAAAAAAGATAAACCTAAAGAATAACCTGAAGAATAGATAGAAAAAAATTAATCAGAAGAAGCATAACCTAAAAGTTAAGTGTTTTCAAGAGAAGAATATGCTAGAGATTAATTTTGGGAAGATAGATACAAAGAACATAAAGGGAGATTTGATTGGTATGTTGAATGGCCTCAACTTAAATTGTATTTAGAACAAACAAAATTTAAAATCAGCAAAGAAAGCTCAATATTGATGGTGGGATGTGGTAATTCAGCTTTGTCTGAATAAATGTATAAGGATGGGTATATAGATATTCATATATTTTAGGTATCATAACATTGTGTCAATTGATATATCTACAACTATTATTGAAAGGATGTAACAATCTGCAATTAAATAAAATATGAAATTACAATATATGGTTATGGATGCAACATCAATGAACTTTCAAGATAAGTAATTTGATATTGCTTTTGATAAAGGCACCTTAGATGCATTATCATGTGGGGATGATACTAAAAATTTATTATTGTTAAAGGAAATGAATCGAGTAGCAAAGTAATTAATGATTGTCAGTCACTCTTCTCATTAAAAAAGAATTGTATTATTATTATTATTATTATTAACACAAGAATATAATGGAATAAGTGTTTGAAAATAGAAATGTATTTGAGACTAAAATCAAATTATCTGGTTAGGCTGAATTAATTAATATTATTAGAACTAGATTAAAAGATAAACCTTTAAGTTATGTATTGAAAGATAAAGATTCTTTGGTTTAATGTATAAATGAATATAAATAATCTTAAAAATAATAAAAATAGTAATAATAAGATGAAATATATGAATATATAATAATTAAAAGAGAGTAATAATAATTGGATTAATAACAATAAGATGAATAATAATAAATAGAATAACAATAACAATAAGAAGAATTACAATAAGATTAATAAGAAGAAGAATAATAATAATAATAATAATAATAAGAAGGAGAATAAGAATAATAATAATAATAATAATAAGAAGAAGAATAATAATAATAATAATAATAATAAATTACCTTATAATAAGAAGAATCTTAAAATATAAAATAAGATTAAAATATTAATTAAATTGAAACCAATAATGACAATTAAACAACTGAAGATAATTAGGTTAATTATGATCCCAGAAGATAATCTCATTGTTATCTATATAAGATTTTATGATAAGAATCAATTTACAGATTGTACATTAATAATATATTCCATTAATATTAATATATAATTATTATGATATCAAATGATACATTGACTCCAATGCAATAAACTGCTTAATTTTATATACCTCCTGGATTTAATTTCCATAAAAGAAGCCTGAAAAGACTTAACCCTTAAACTGAGAAGGATGAAATGCAAACAATCAATATAAACCCAACCCTTAACATAAAGTCAAATAGTTAACCTAATCTATTAAATCTAACAAGGGATAAAAATTTCTCTTTTCATTTCGACTCAGCATAATAACCAGTGTAATAGAACTCAATAAAAAAACAATTATGTCTACTGGGGATATAGTAGAGATTACTGTTCCCAAGAATCACTTTTAAAAAATAGAATTCTCTCGACATTGATGCAATAAATAATGTTTCCTCTCCTGAGAAAAGTAAAAAAATGTTAAGAGCTTTATTAATGCCTTAAAAAAAAATTTAAAATATTGTACATCAAAACAATCATCGTTCAACAAAGTCTTAAGGTAGAAGTTTTTTATAAAGTCGGCCATAATTAAATCTATTGAACAGAATATTCTCCTCTAAATCATAGCATGAATTATGATTTTTTATGTTAGAAATTTATATTAAAATCCATATATTGTCTATGAACAATTTTCATCATTACAATAATATAATAATATTAGTTAGAATACTCATTGAAGGTGAAATTTAAATTTTAGAAATTCTTTACACATTCATCTAAATATTCTTAATATCATTTTCTTCTTCAAACCTTTAAAACACTGTAAACCTGAATTTAGCAAATAATAATCTTTATAAATTCATAAGAGAACACATCACCTAGGTCTATATACTTATTATTAACAAAACTAAAGAAATATTGGTCATATATGATATTTTTTACATAAATATAATAGTAATTTAATGGATTTATTCATAGAATTCAAAATAATTCAGTTCTTCTATAAAAGTGATAGAATTTATAGATATTCATTAAAGTTTAGGGAGATGTGAATATAAATTTTGTTAAACTAAGAGTAATGATTTTTTGTCAAATAATGCAATAATATTATATAAATTGATATTTATTAATTTTAATTAATGTCTGAAATCTCATCATCTATCATAAGTGGTGTTCAAAGTGAGGAAGAGGATAAAGAAGTGAATTAGAAGTATCTAAGTCAGAATAAGAAGGAGAAAATAAATGCATTCGCATAAGAGAAATGTAAAATGAGCAATTTAATCTTTTAGAGAATTGGGGAAAAAATAAGACTAAATATTATAAGGAGAATGCAGAGTCAGGAGATTCAGATGCTGATTTAGAAGAAGAAATGGAAGCCAAAGCATTGTAATTATAAGCAGCCAAGAAGATTTAAGATGCTGATGTTTGGGATGTGCATGTAGATTAAGAACAATAAGAAATTGAATAGAAAACAAAGTAATTATCAAATGAATACAATTTGATTGGATTGTAGTGTTTAAGTGAGGAAATTGGGATAGAACCAGAAATAATTGAGAAGATGGATGTTAAAGAATTGAATAATGTTGTATTAAAGGGTTGGCCTGAATTGAAAGGAATCCTTAAGGAAATTGCTAAGATTGGAAAGGAGATTAAAGTATTAAAGAAGAATTGCAAGAAAGAAAAAGGAACAGAGATTAAAAAGTATTTGACTATAAGAATTGAATTAATGTAGAGTTACTTTGGATTATTATGGTTTTATTTACATTTGAGAGCAAGAACAAGGTTGAGTTAGCATCATCCTATTTTTAAAAAGATTAATGATGTGAAAGAGTTAATAGAGGAAAGTGAAAATTATGAGAAGTATTCTTAATTAATATAGATGAATATTGATTAGAAGGAAAAGGAAGAGAATGCAAAAAAGAAGGTAGTTAAGAGGAAGGAGTAGACAGAGAAATAAGTAGAAGGATAAGATACTCTTAGTTTGAAGAGGAAATTAAAGACTATTTACAATAATAATAATATAGAAGATGTAGATGAAAAGAAGATTTCAAAAATAAAGAAGTTATTGGAAGATGTAGATAGAACTCATAAGAAAAATGATAATAAAGAATAGGATAGTGAGGAATCAAGAATATCAGTGAATTCTGGAGATATGTTAGATGCAATGAATGATGTAGATGAAAATATATAAGAAGGAGGAATGGATGCTATTTATGAAGAGAATCTAATGAGAATTAAAGATAAGAAGAAATAGAAGAGAGAAGAGAAGAAGGTTGAGAGACTTGAAAATTTCAAAAAATTAAATAAGCTATAGAAATTACATGAAGTAGGAGAAGATGATCCAAGGAAGATTACTTATGTTATGTTGAAGGTAATTATAATTATAGAAAGTAATAGAATATTTCATTGATGAGAAGAAGGAGAGGAAATAGAATTAAGAATTCAAGAGTAAAACATAAGTTGAAGTATGAAAAAGCACTTTACAAATTGAAGAGTTAAAACAAATACATAAAGAAGTAATTATGAGTTTAATTTAGTCCTGTAACTTCAAATTATGTGGGAGAAGGAGCAATCAAATCTGGTATTATAAAGGGTGTAAGATTGTAGTGATTAATATTGTGCATAGGAGAGTAACTAAACTATTACAATTATAAAATATTTTGATGAATAAAATGTGTTTTTTTTTCCCATTCTTATTCAAGACTTTGAGTCTGAATTTGCTCTCTTAGATGATTAAGAATCAGAGGGTGATCTTTTTCTACTGATACTTCTCTTTTTGGGCTTTTCTTGTCTTTTTGGACTTCTACTATGTCTGTGTTTGTTTCTGTTTTATCTATTTCTTCTTCTAGATCTTGAAGAGGAGTATGAAGAATATGAACGAGAATCAGATCTCCTTCTGTGACGTCTAGAATATATTTATATAAATAACCTAGATCTGGAATTTGAATATCTTCTACTTCTACGAGGTGATCTTCCATTGGGACAATCTCTAGCCCTGTTAAGTATTAATTAATATTGATACCAATGCCCGCCTTTACTGCATTTGAAACACAAATCACTATCAGAAGGTCCTGTTTTACGACTTTTACGATTGTCAACAATATCCACTTTGAGTTTCTGACCATTATATGTCATTCCATTGGTCTCTTTAAGTGCTTCTTATGCTTCAGTTTCGCTATTGAAAGTCTGATAAGATGGATATGTTACAACAAAAGAATATGATCCTTTATATGCAACTTCTTTGACGGAGGCATATTTTCTAAAGATTTCTTTAACATCTCTTTCATCAGTCACTTTGTTGCGACTGTATCCAGCGACGAAAAGTTGATTAGGGACAATCTCACCCATTAATTAAATTTGTGAATATCAATATGAACGGGTGTGGATGTAAAGAATACAAAATAGTTAATAAATAATAATGAGTGTTTCACGATTACAATATCAGAAACCATAATTAACTCGTTAAGTTTCTGCTACTTCAAGAACGACTCCTAAAGATATCAATCCTGATAGCACGATTATGTCATTCCTTAAATCAATGGACACAAAATAGGCTGCCGTATTAAATAGATCAATACGTTAAGGAGAGAAACTTAATGTTAGAAATCAGTAATCTTGCACTAACTAAACACTAAATAGCAGAATCCAATTATCCACTGTTGAGAGATAAATATTTAATAACCTCGAATTAAGGTATATTAGTAACAAGAACTTTCTAGAATTTAAAAGTTACCTTAAAAAGAATAAGAGTATGTTAAATAACTTTTGGGGTAGATCGAAAATGGAGAACAGAAACATGAAGAACTAATCTAATATTTTAAAAATAACAAAACTAAAAGAATACAATTAAGAATTTTATCTAATTATGGTAATACCACTTAAGTAGGATTAACAGGGATTGAATTGTTAAATCAATAATTAAAATTAATTAAAATAACATCTATCATTTCAGATGATGATTACAATAATACTATTACAAATCTCATTAATGGACATAATTTGATAATAAACTAAGAATATATGTGGATAACTAATTATAAATAATTTCCAATTACAATTACACTTTACTATATAGAAGAACCTGATATCCTTACACATGTCAAAATTTGGAATTTTAATAAAAATAGAAAGGAATTGGATAAATGTGTACAAAATCTTGAGATATTGTAAAATGAATAATAAGTTTGGTCAGGCTAATTAAAAAGAGGAGTAGGAAATACATATACTGAATATGCAGATCTTTTAGAATTGAAAATTAATAATTAAATTAAGGAAATCCCTTAACCATTTTATTAATCAATGTAATCAATGGTATCTAAGAAATCAGATGATAACACGTAAATTTAATTATCACAATATAATAGTATAAATCAATCAAAAGCATCCAATTAATTTAAGCATCAAAAACCTAAGGTGATGAAGAATCCTTTTGATGATGATAAGAGAATAATCAAATAACCTGAACCATAATCTATCAAATAATAAGTTAATTAGAAGAGATTCTTCAAAAACCCTATGAATTTATTTCCATAGAAATAATTGACTGAGGAAGACTCAACAATTACTAATATAAAAAAAGGAGTTGCACATATAGCTGCTGGATAAATAAAATAAAGAATAAAAGGAATTACAATTCCTGATTGTCCCATAGGAAATTTATTAATATTTAAATTACTGAAAAATTGGGGAGATATGTTTCATATTGGATTAACTGGGATAGAGATATTTGATTATTTAGGAAACAAAGTATAAATAATGGAAGTGAGTGGTTTTTTTAAGAATCCATATATTCTGTTTGATAATAATTATTTAACTTAGGATGAGAAATGCATGTGTTTGGAAAGAGTTGAAAAGAATATGGAGATTAAATTGAAATTTAAGGAAACTAAAATAGCTATGATTAGGATTTGGAATTATAATAAAGGAAGAACATATAGAAGTAAAGGAGTGAGGAAGATGGAAATATTAATTGGAATGGATTAATCTGATTCTGTAGATTAGATCTTTTATGATGAGATTAAATAAGCCAATGCCACATGTAATAGTGATAATGCAGAGTACATTATGTTTACTAATAATTAATAAATTTTAGATAAAATATCTTAATCTGATTGGTTAAATACATTACATGAAAGTCAGATTTAACAATAAAAATAGATTTTAGAAAATACAATTAAATTAAGTAGACCAGATACAGCAACATTTAATAAACATAACTAATAAAAATAGAACAATGCCATTCTAATCAAATAACCATCTGATAAACTAATATCATCTAATTCTAAAAAACCCTTTACATCTATCCTCAATACATTACCTACTGTAACTGTTAAAACATTAACTATTTATATATTAAAAAATTGGGGAGACAAATAAGTTGGATTGGATAAAATTGAAATTCATGATAAATATGGATAATCATTAAAAATAAAAAAATATAAAGTAATTACTTATTAATCAGAAACTATAATGAATAATGATGAACGATGGCAATTTCATAATGGATAAATTAGAATATAATTCTCATTTCCATAACCAATACAAATCAGTAGAATTCTTATTTGGAATTTTAATAAGGAAGATGAATTAGAAAAAGGAGTATAATTGATTAATATTGAAGGAGATGATTAAACATTAAATACTATTTAAGGTATTTTCTTAAGAAAAGGTCATGGATTAACTGATACTAATGAACCTTAGATAATTGAATTACCATATCAATAAAATATAAAAACTATTCTAGCTAATTATCAATTTGAAAAGAGTATCTATTTAGATTATGAAACTGCTTAATTACCTTAAGGAACTAAAATTACTATAAAATTGATATCAACATGGGGAGATTTACATTATATTGGATTGAATGGAATTGAATTATTTGATCCAAATGGTGATCAAATTATGCCCAAATTATATGCAAAACCATATTCAGTTAAGGAACTTCCTGAAATGGAAATGGATGTTAGAACACCAGATAAATTAATAAATAATTGCAATATTACATTAGATGCTAAATAAATTTGGTTAGCTCCTTTTGTTAATTCTTATACAAATAGATTACAAACTAATATCAATTCAAGTGTTTTTGATTAAGTTAATTATCAAGTTAATAAATTGATATTATTATTTGATTCACCTCAACAAGTTTCTGCTATATCCTTTTATAATTATAGTAAAACACCTGTTAGAGGAGTGAAAGAATGTGAAATTTCTATGGATGATTATATTATCTATCAAGTAAAATATTACATTTAACTTTAGGGTTATTTAAATTTATCTACTCTAACATAAACTCCATAAGGAATTATAGGGAATAATAAAACTACTGTTTTATTTACCAGAGATGAAAGATTGATTGAATAGATAGGATCAGTTTAGATAAGAGAAAGTATAATAGGATCTGAAACAACATTGATAAATGAAAATTAAGTAGATATTTATAATAAATATTTTATTATAGAGGGAAACAATTAACAGTATAAAGAACAAATAAGTGAGACATTAATAATAGAAACTGTATAAAGAATTGGATAGACCAACAACAACTTAAGTTTACTGATTTTTGTAAATAGATTATTATTTAGTATATATTAATCAATATTAGCTTTATTCAGTTTATAATCTACTATTTATAGGTGGTAATAACAAATTCCCTGATCTTTTATTAGTATGATTATTGTTATGATTATTTTAATTAAATTGATTTGGTGATAATTATGGTAATCTATTATTACTAATTGATTTAATTGATGGTCTAGCAGTCTTTATTTACTATATTGAAGAAGACTTAGGTTTCTTATAATTGATAAACAATGGACAGCCTTCATTATCCAATTAGACTTATAAGATCTTGCTATTTAATATTTCATCGCATGATGGTCTCTATCTGGGATCAATGGATAACATTTTATTTAATAAATTTGACAAGGCCTTGTTTTAATATAATTCTTCTTAGATCTTAGTCCAATCCAAATTACATTCTTTATTCAACTATTTCATAGCCAATGAATTCTATCCATTAAATAATGGTTTATTTGTAATTCTACAATTAATTAACTAATTTACAATCTATATAAAATGCATCCTAAACTAAAGACATCACATTTCTCATCATAAGTTAATGCTTTATTATTTTCACAGAGAATTACTTCAGGTGCCATAAAACCTGGAGATCCACAATATTTACCTACATCCATATCTTTCTTTATTTCTGAACTTACTCCAAAGTCACTTACTACTATATTAGGATCAGTTTATGCAATCAATGAAAATTATTTCAATACCATTGGTCTTTTAAGAAGTATATTGCTTGGTTTTAGATCTCGATGCATGTATCCTCGTTCATGCATATGTTTGATAGCTTCAACAATTTATCGAAATATGACCTTTACTGTCAAAAATGGTAAAGGTTCTTCCAATCTCTTTAATCCTTGTTCTAGAGTTCCTCCTCTTGCTAAATCCATTACAATATAGCATTATGCTCTATTTTCAAAATGATCATAACATTTTAATACACTAGTATGATCTAAAGATTTCATGACCTTAATTTCATTATCAATAGATTCCTATAAAGTTATAATTTGAATTTATACTCTCCATTTATCAGGATCCTTTTATATAAGCATCTTCTTAAGGAAAGCTTTAATCGCTAATTTAATACTATCTGTTTTTCTTTTAGCTATATATACAGATGCAAAACTTCCACTACCTATTAATTTCTCAAGTTCATAATAGGTTTAATAATCCAATTAGGGAATTTAGGATTTTAATTTTAATTCCCAAGGTTCAGACTTATCTAGAAATAAATATTCTTTAAATTGACAATCATCCTTTTCTAATCTTAAAAGAATGAAATTAGATTCATGTTTGATTTAATATCTCAAAGTGCTGTTAAGTTTTGTCATTTTTGTTGATTTTTGAGACTATAGATAATATCTAGAACTACTTTTTTCAATAATAGATTTTGATGACACATGATTTCTATAGGATTATTTTTTTTGGATAGAAATTTAGATTATAATTGAAATCGAGGGATAATTTTGAGATCTATTTCTGTGGGTTCAAATATTTTATTTTACATACTATATTAATTTATTTCTTTATAATTAATTAAATAGATATATAAATATCATAATTGAAATTGTTTAGTTTCTAATCCTAATCTATTCATAATATCTGTATTTTAAGCAAAAATAGATTTTTGTTTTTCAATAGCTCCAGTAAAATCAGATCTTAAAAGACTAAATTAATTAGTGATTTCTTCATTCATATTACCAACATCCTACTTATTTCTATATTATCTTCTAATAATTTTAAATTCATTTAAATTATATCTTAAATTTAGAATCAATTATTTTAATTGAAACTTAGTCAAATTCCCTTTCCTATTTTACTAATAAATTAATTTTATACTTTAATGCAACAACAATTCTTAAAGAATACATAATTACCATTTAAGCTGATTTAACCATTTATTCTCTTAATTGAATTCTCTCCAAAACAGTAATTGCATGAGACTCCAAAGTTGAAGTCTCTAAAGAAGTGATTAAAGTAACAACCATTATAGAAATAACAAAGATTCCAAGCACACAAACAATAAATATCACAAATCTCCCTAAATCAGTTCTAGTATAAAAATCACCATATCCAACTGTAGTTATTGATATAATAATATTCCAAACAGCATTATCATATTTACCTAGATTATTATTATTAGGATCATTCCTTGCCAAGGGATTCTCACTAATTCTTACACCTTAAGCAAAAATACATATTAAAGATGTCAAAGCTATGAATTAAGCTGTATATGGAGAAGTTCGCATTAAAGATTTAGCCACAAACATATAATTACTTTCACATGCATATAAATTACATACTCTTTAAGTTCTATTACTATACCAAAATGTTTAAGCCAAAAGACTTCTAAAAAGAAACACTGTTCTTGATAACATAAACAATTCCAGAATTTCATTAACATGATAGTATGCAGTAGCATCTTAAAAATTGTTGTAAAAATTTACTCTTATCCCTCTTAAAAATGGATAAGGGATAATCAAATATATTGCTAATTCTGTGAGCAATGAAGACCATTAATCTGTTTGCCATAATTTTTCTTTGTGGCTAATCAAATTTCTAGATTTCTACCAATTCATATGTTATTCATATCTTAAAACTGTAAAACACAATAACAATATAGTAGATATTAGAATCATCCATAATAACCATATTGAAATCCAGATTTCTTCTTGAAATTCAAGATCGTATTAGAATATACTTAAAGTTAGTCCAATAGAATTGAATAAGAAACATATTTATTCAATTATTAAGAACTTCCGAAATTACAACTTTGTTATCTTACCTAACTTATTTGAATTATTTACTTACCATCTTCTAATCCTCCTAATTATTATGAATAGTTTTTAAACATTTAACCTAAAGTGGCTACTCCTATTTCTGGTCTCTACACTAACCTTTCCATCTCTAATTATCTCTTACTATTCTACTTTTTATTCAATAAAATTACTTTGCTTTCTTTTGAATCAATTCTTCCCTTCATTTTATTAAAATTTAATATTTTTCATTATCTCTAATTCTCAGTACTCAACTCTACAATGTCAAAGAAAGTGCATGCCATCGATTCCCTTAGAACAAGATCACTTATACCTCCTGATTATGATTAATTTGAGGAAAGTCAACATAATTAAGAAAATCTTGTTATCTCAAGTCAGAGAAGTTAGAATCTTAAAAGCATACTTAAAAAATAAGGCAAGAACAGTGTATCCAAGTTGAAACGTCTTCGCATTTCAACCAACTTTAATTAAGTATTTATTGTAGAAAATTGGAAACAATATAATTCTAATTATGAAGAACCAGTCGAATCCTGCTGTCATACATTTTGATTCTGAATACAGATACATGAATATATATATTAAAATTAGTTTAAATGTTTAAATATCCATTTCAATTTTTGTATGTCATAATTATTTTCATATAAAATCATATATATTTGAATCTTCTAACTCTTTTATTGCATTATTCTTACTAAATGACTTAAAATTAACTACTTATTCTAATTACTATATGAAATCATCATCAAAATCAAAATTTTAATTCTTAGTTTATTTTAAAATAATAATACCTTCTAAATCAATTAAACAACAATATCTTATGTATCAGAGATATTATTAGCCAAAATTTTATAATTATAAGCTAAATTCTCATGCATTTTGATAACTTCAATATACTTTACTTTCTATTATGAATCTGAATGCTTTTCTTCTTATACTTTTTATAAATTATTAGGCATTATCATTTTATATGCCAATTATTAAGCTGTTTAACGTTTTTGTTATTATTCAATTACAGACTCTTCTTTTTAAATCTATTCTTAATTTGTTCTTTAGGCTTATTCTAATTGTTGTTTCTCATAAACTTCATAACAAAATATCAATAACTCTATTGGTTATATACTAATCTTTAGTAAATGCAACATAATCATACGTATTTTTGAATACTTTTTCTGTACTATTGTTATTCAATTCATCTCTTATTCTGTTACCAATTATAGGTATTGATCCATTATCCAAAAATTTTGAAACAACAGTTACCCAATCATCAAATTTTATTGGTTTTATATATGATTCTCTTGGATTAACATAATTTGTAAAAATATATTTTCGAACTTTTAGATAGAATTTAAACATCAAAGGAGTTTTCTCTGTCAATTTATTTGGATCTAACAATTGAGTAAAATATGATAATTCAGGATCATTAATTTAATCTTTAAAAGAGCTAATGAATCCTGTCATAAAGGATTTTGATTTCTTTTTTGTTCTTTCCTTTACAAAATTTATCATATATATGTTACACAATAATTAATTAAAGCAATGATGAAACTATCTTAATTGTAACCTCTAACTTGAGCCATCATATCAATTGTATTAAGTACATACTCAATCAAATTTTAAGATTTGATTTGAATTTATTTCTATATTATCATCATAATTGACATACATAGTTGGGATCATATAATTATAAGGCTTCAATGGATTCCTCCCATATCTATACAGTTTCAAAGTTATACTCTATTTTAAACCCTTTTTTCATTAAAATAAATAATTAAATGAACAATCCACTTGGACGCTCTACATAGAAATCTGAACAATAGACACCAAATAATTAAAAAAATAATAGAGCAAAAGAGTTTGAAAAACAACTTTAAGAAGAAGAAAGAAGTAAAGTTCTCATGAATCATATTTATTAGTGATAGCATAATCTGCAGGAATTATTACTACACAATAACCAAATACTCAATAATAATAATAATAGTAATAGTAATAATAGATTAACACACAATAATTATAATAGTCTGCTTAATAATAATAATAATAACTTAATTAATAACCATAATCTGTATTTGGATAGATAGGTTAGATGTTTGATGCTCCAAGAGTAATTCATTCAATAATATTAGAAATTATTTTTTAGAAACACTACAACTCAATAATAACCTATATAATAAGGATAAAGATAACCAACTGATTAAAATGAACCAGAATTAATACAAACTAATATTGTATAAACTTATACAACTCGTGACATTAAAAGTATTGGACTAGATATTGTACAACCTGGAGAAATAGCCTTATAGGAACTCAGAGGAATATGCTCTATTGGACCTTAATAATTTTAAGGAATTATTGTAGCAACAAATTATTAGGTAATTAATATTGATAATATAGATTGTTTTTTTACCTGATAAATTCCCAAAGGATTTTAGAAAGGATTATTTTTATATTCCTTATACTCTAATGATAAAAGTAGAGAAAACTATGGATAGAAAATAAAATGATGCCAATTTTATTGAGTTATCATGTAAAGATGGTAGATGGTTCAAATTTAGATTTATTAAAGAATATAATGATGATTGCAATAGCATATTTAATGTTATCAATAAGAATGCTTTTACATTAAATAAATAGACATTATTTGCATTTACATTTTATAAAGAATTCTAAAATTTAGAAAATGATTTCTAAGGATGGAAGATATTCAATATAGAAAAAGATTTTGAAAGAATGGGTATAAATATATTATAAGAGAATTCACAAACATAAAATGGATTATTTAAATATCTAAATAATGAGAATGGAATCATTTGTTCAACCTATTATAATAGATTAGTTGTACCTGCCAAAGCTGATTTAGATTGTATTTAAAAAACTGCAAAATTCAGATCTAAAGAAAGAATACCAATATTATCTTATGCATTTCCAATAAATGGAAAAGTTATATCTATGTGGAGATGTTCATAATGCAGAACAGGAATAGGATAAAACAGATCAACTGAAGATGAATGTTATTTGAAATATATCTCCTTTTAGACTGTTGATGAACAGGAAAGTCAATATGAAGAAAGGGAAACTAGATTAAGAATTTATGATGCAAGACCTCATATCAATGCTATTGGATAATAAGTAGCTGGTAAAGGTTATGAAAATACACTTTTTTATAGAAGATGTAGTATCGACTTTTTGGATATTCATAATATTCATAAAGTAAGAGATTCATAGACTAAATTGATGAAAGCAGCATTTAAGTATCTTATTTGAAATTAATATAAGTGAAAATGTTTAATTTCTATCTTAGTTAGAATAATCATAATGGTATGATCATATTGTTGCAATCATTAAAGGATCTGCAAAAATAGCAATCACAATGACTAAAGAGAAAATTAATGTTTTAGTACATTGTAGTGATGGATGGGATAGAACTGCTTAATTAACTGCCCTTACTTCTATTATGATCGATGGATAATATAGAACACTTGAAGGATTTATGATACTAATTTAAAAAGAATGGATCAATAGTGGACATTAATTTTGTTAACGATCTGCTATTGGAAATAAATAAAATAATGAAGATTCCAGATCTCCAATCTTCTTATAATTTTTAGATTGTGTATATTAGATGCAATAATTGTATCCATTATCATTTGAATTCAATGGGAAATTATTAGTAGATTTAGCTTACCATCATTTAACTTCATTATTTGGAACATTCTTATGTGATTCCTTTTTGGTAATATCTAATATTTATTAACATTTAGGAAATTCAAAAACAAAAAATAATGGAACAAACTGTATCTATATGGTCTTGGATTATGAAACAAAAAGATAAGTATATGAATGCTTTCTATAAAAATCCATAATCAATTGATTAAGATGTAATTATACCAGAATAATTCACTGGTAAATCTATTACCTTTTGGAAAGAATATTTCCTATATTACTCTTTAGAATCAAATGATGCATATTAAATACATCCATAATGTTAATATACTAGGTATATTTGAAATTTTATATTGTAGTGATAATCTATAAGAAATGTTCAAAGCATTAACCAAAGAAAATCAGGTCTTAAGATAGGCATAAAAGGATCAAGAAAAGTTGGCTATTCTTCATCAATAAAAATTTAATTAATTAATGTAAATTATCTAAGAAACTTAAAATGAAGAAATTAATGAGAAACTTGAAACAATCAAACTTATTTGAAAAGTATTTTCATGTTTATAAAAATATTAAATTGTTAATGTAATTTATGAAGTCATTAAGCTCAAAAATAATATAATAATATGGAAAAAAATCATTAGTTATAGTGATTATAAAGTTGCAAACAAATAAAAGCATCCAGTGCTGCATAATGAATTTGAGCATTTCTTAATGGTCTCATTTGCCAATTCGATATTTATTCTGCTTTATCTAATTCTTTTCCAAATAATTTTTAACATTATAATGATAAATTTGTTTTCCTTTCATGTGGAAATTTCTTTTTAAATAACTGTGACAGTTCAATAACATTTCTTAATTCTATATCCTAATTCCCAATCTAACATAATAAGAATAAAAAATCTAATTTTATATTTTAACCAATTTTTAAACCATCATTGGTTGCATATTTCACAAGAAACTATTGATACTTAATACTATTTGTAAGATTAGTAGTATTTAACAAGTAAATTTTATTTGGTAAAGCTATCTAGAATAAACAAACTTAGATTTTAGATGAAAATCTTGTTTGAGGAATATCTTAAAAGCTTTCTGTATCAATTCCAGTTTGAGGTGCCTTTAATATTTGATCTATGATTTCATCATTGAATTCATCTTCATCCTCAATTAACAAAACATCTTCTCTATATATTTTAAAATCACTTAGAAGCATCAATTAATCAATCTTCTTAGTTTGTATTATTATCTCTGATGGCACTAAAAATATTGAAATAATTAATACAGAAATCATCATTTTGTAATAATGGATTTTAGTCTACATAATTGCAATTATCAATCTCTTGTTAAATATGACGATCTTACACCTTAATATTATTTCTTTTGGCTATTTAAATGGCTATTTATTTATTTGTTGTAAAATAATTCTCAACCAAAAATTATAATTTACTATCATCTCCTATAAATAATTCTTCCACTTTTTCAATTGGTATCTCTGCTCTCTATTTAGTATTAAACATTTTCATACAAAAATAAAAAATCTTAAAGATTCATTGTTTAAATGGTTCAATACCTTCTAATTATCTGCTGCCACTAAATGTTACTCTTTTATAATCTTGCTTTATAATTTCATATCATTAGTATTCATTTCATATACTAATTCCTAATATGATATTTCAATAATTTACTTGATATGAATCAGTCTCATATTAGAATGCATTCATAAATTTATATGCTATGAAATATTTCTTATTCTTTATCAGATTTTCAATGTATTCTGAAATCTTATTTTATAATAATAATTCCTTTAATTTAGTTTCTTCTATCAATTTATCATTTAAAACATTTGAATGTATAATATTGCATAAAATCTTAACTCTCTTATCTAAATAAATTTGAAATTCCTTTATATTTTTTTTTTCCATTATCATATTATATATCTTATTTGAATGTGAAATATGATAAGAATTAGAATTCTTTGAAACCCTCTGATAAATTGAGTTAGCAAATCTGGAGAGTCCTATCATAAAACACTCAAATATATTCTACTGTAAATAATTTATTTTATTATCCTGTTAATAATTGTATAGAACAATTGAAGCTAACCATTAAGGTTCTTTAAACAAGCCTCTGCAATATGAAACCCTGTGCCCTAGACAGAGATGACTTTGTAATTGTCTTGATCTTAGCATCTGACTATATTCAAATTCTTTAATATTGAACTAACAATATTCTACTTCATAATTTATTAAATGAAATTTTTTTTATTTATTTCGCTTAATAAAATAATCCTTTTTTAGTCTGATTTGATTTGATTTGCCTTTTTTTGCCTTTCATAATTTTCGATTGAAATCAATAGAAAATAGATATACAATAATGAAATGTCAATACTATTATGTACTTATTGATTATTTCTTTTTAAAGCACTTAAAAATACCGATTTAATACTAGTGATTTTGAAGTTCATCCATTGTAATTGTCTTTTCTATTATAATATACTATTCAAATTGTTATTATTTTAAATTTTAGTTAAATAATTTATATTGTTTTTTTTTTCTTCATTGTATGACTTAAAAAGTTCTTAAATAATTCCCCATTAATTTCTGTACATATTCTATGTATTTAAAAACTGAAACAAATATAACCTTTATAAATTACTAACATGCATACTAAAAATTTTAGAATATAATGGAGAGCAGAAGAGAAATAA
>JPFL01000038.1:131435-279819 GCA_000733385.1 Paramecium biaurelia | reverse complement strand
CAGAAGAGAAATAAATTAAATATCTGATAGCAGAAATAATTAATTTTATCTATAATATATCAAAATAATATTTAATACAATAATTTCGCTTTCAATAAGAATATTTACAGATATCAATATTTTTATTTAAAAAGATATTTGTTCACTTTTTTCAATTGATTATTTTATAATGACGTATAATAATTTAATTATTGTTTAATGTTTACATAGATGGAATTCTAATCTATGTTCGTCTTTAAGAAATTTTATTTTAAAAATACTTTAAACAACGAGGAATATGCATTAATAGAGATTTGGTCATAATTACGAAATTACTCTAGCATTTATTCTATATTTTAATTTATGAATTTTTATTTGTATATAAAATGGATTATTTACAACTTTATTTAAAAAATTATATATGCATTAATTGAAATAAGCTTTCAGTATATAGTCACAAAATTAATTTTATATTTACTCCAATTGATTAATCTAGATGATTAGAAATTTCAATTTTAATGATTAAATTCATTAGTATTTTAAATATCTAGGTTACTATTGTTTTTAATACAATCACAATTTCAATTGAAGTATTGTTAATTTGGGAATTTAGATTCTTATGTTAAACTGAAAACATATATTATTTATCATAAAAAAGAAGTGAATTTTATTCAGAGGTTTTTGATATTTTTATTTCAAATATAATTATAATTAAGCAATCAATAACCGATTAAACGGAATTATAGATATTAAACTCTTTTATATGAATAAAAATGTAATCATAGAGATTCTTTCAATTCAAACATTTTTAGAATACATTTTACAATTACGTTAACATGTTCATCAGTATTTTGGTTAGATCAGGATCAAAGGGGGAATTTTTTAAAATTTCATTAATGGTAAGATCTACTTTTTTTTCATTCAAATAAGCAAATTCTCTAGAAAAAATATGATTGAATAATATTACGTTCCTAATACTTCATCCCATCTATATCGTAGATCTCGATAGTATCTATTTTTCAAAATATTTAATGGTCTTCCAGACATCTTTCGTTATATTGTTTTAAATTTCGGTCCAAACCTTAATATGAATCCTAAAAGTCTTTGATCTTCTTAAACCGTAAAATTTTTAGATTTTCTTCCCTATCGTTATTTTTTTTATTTCTTTATGTTCACTTTTCTCTCTAATGATCTTTAATCTTTAAGATCCTATAACATATTCTGATGGTTATTGTTGTATATAGATGGTTCCACAACTTATAAATCTGATTGTTTGTCTTTTGATTGATCATGTACAGTTAATATTGAATTATTGAATTTCATTTTTGTCATATAAAAATATTTTTAATTCGCAATATTAATGGAATAGAAATATAAAGGTAGATATAAAAGTAAAATGCAAACTTATATTTTGTTTTATAAAATTGTCTTTTAACTCAAAAATTATTAATGAATCTTATTTCATTAGTTGACCAAGTTTCTAATTTTTAATCTATTGTATATTACTAAAATTACTTCTATACTCTATTGGATAACATTACAATACGAAAAAAAAATAATAAAAGATAATGAAGCATTTAAATTAGATAACAAATTTAGTAAAAAAATAATAAAACAAAATTAAAATACTTATTTTTCATTAAAATTATTAACATTGATTATTAAATATATAACCTTGTTTTATTAAAAGATGGTTATATCATACAATAAATAAAATATGTTCCTATTAAGTATTTATATAATTATATAGACATTTATAATTGAATACGATATAAATCTCTTTTGTTTTGAAAAATTCAATATTTTAATTACTTATACAATTATATATTGTAATCTATATAATTTTATTAAAATGAATATGATTTTTAAGATGTATTTCAACATAAAGTTCCTAAACCAAAAAGAGGACATAAATTGTCTGTAATTATTTTGATACAAGCCAAAACCCTAAATTTAATATTTTTGACATCTTTAATTAAATAAGGTTTAAATAAATAATTAATTATAACATATGACATCTTTCTATAAAAATTATTTATTTTCATATATGACAATATTAGATTAGTATATTAATTAATTTTGTGAATTAAGAGCCTGCTTGTGTGTATATTAATGTAATCATATCTATAAGTCAATTAGATGTATTACAATAATCATTTTTTGAGTTATGTATATATAATATTATCTGATCAGAATATATCAGATGATCGTATTATAACATAACATTAGAAATTATTAATTCATATAATTAAAATGTCAATTAAGGACGACACAAAGATACTATAATAATTTTTAAAGGAACTTCCTCAAGATATCGTTGTAAAACATATAAAGACTGTTAAAACAGGATCAAAGATTGAAAAGTAAATATATATATATAAATTTTAGTGTTAAAAGCACAAGAGTATTTAGAAGTGCAAAATAATTAAAAGCCGTAAATGCACAACTTTATAACGCATTGAAATAATAATCTAATTCATTGGGAGAAGAGGTAATATAGGATGTAAAGGATGAAATAAATACATTGATATAAACATTGACACCAAAATATTAAGTTGGCGACAAACTTTAATAAATACAAGGAATTTAGAAAATCAATTTCGGGGAAGATAATAGTGTTACAACAGAATAGGCAACCTTTTAAGTAGAAGAAGGTATTGTTTATTTAATTGACATATGGGTAATTATTATTACAATATTAATTTAGGCTACGTGGTGTGGTCCATGTTAAGGTCCTATGGAACATAATTAAAAGATGTTGGAAAAGAATGTAGATTGGTAAAATAAGGCAAAGATTGTAGCTATATCTGTTGATGATGATACAGAATCAGTAACAGAAAGAGTCAATGCAAAAAAATGGAAATCCATAGACCATTATAGATTTGAAAAGGGATGGGATGATGAAAATGATCTTATTAAATATCTCTCACTTAGAGGAATTCCATTTGTTATACTAATTAATAAATGGGGAAAAATTGTTTATTTAGGACATCCTTCAAAGGGTAATTTGGAAGAGAGAATAAATAAAGAAATAGCCCTTGAAAAAGAAGAAGAATAAGTTAATTAAGAAAATCAAGTAGTAAATGATAATCAAGAAGTAGTATTGACAAAAGAACAATACCAATAATTAAAATAAAAAATTAAAGAATTATCAACTGTTATTTAAGATGCCAAATTTGATGGAATAGTAGATCTTTAAATTTAGAAGGAAAACAATTGGAATCAAGATGGATCTAAGTAAGTTAAAACAAGATCTAAACTTGAACTTAGATATGATGTTAATGTAGCAGAAGAAGAAAAGATTAATGCATTCCTTTAAAATCATTGGAATTAAATCTCAGATGATTTGAAAGTTGTAAAAGAATCTAAAATTAGAGATCCTTAAAGATAAGTTAAAGAAATCAAAGCTAAATTTTAATAATATTTTGAGACTAAAGGTGTTACTGTTTAATTCCCAACATCATAAATTACAAACTTAAATTTAAGTCAAGAAAATTAAGAAATATCAGCTAAAGAAAAACACAGCTTTTCAATTAAGTGTGAAAATTTGACTTTAGAAACCTATAAAACAGGATTAGATGAATTAAAAGAATTTACTGAGTAGTTTGAAGATGAAGAGAATGAAGATATTCGAGAAACTATTGATTTAATTATTGAAGGATTAAAATCATATGTTACTCTTGGTGAAGGGAAATAATTTGTTACAATTGAAAATTACACAAAATGGGGATCAGAAGAATTGACTAAAATAGAACATACTTAAGGTTAAGTCTTAGTTGTTGATTATTGGGCAAAATGGTGTGGTCCATGTGTTAGAGAGATTTCAAATAACACTGATCTTATTAAGGAAAACTAAGATAAATGGGGCAATGCTGTTAAATTTGTTTCATTGAGTTTAGTTTTGGCTGAAGAAGCTAAAGAATTCATGGATTCTCATTAAGAAAGTTAAAAGTATATTGAGTTTTATTTCCCAAAACAAAAACAATAAAAGGATGCTACATTGTATGGAGTTCAATATATTCCTCATTACATTATTGTTGATAAATTCGGAACAATTAGAAAAGTGGCTTCAGTAAGTGATATGAAATCACTTGTCAATGATTTAATTAATGAAGAAGCTCCAAAGAAAGCTCTTGACTAAGCTTAACCAGTATTATTTAATTAAGAATCTTTAAACTAAATCAAAGCCATTCTATTAAGTGAGGAAACTAAAACTTTAATAAAATCAATTGATTAATAAAAAGTCATAACATTTGATCTTAAAATAGATGCAAAATAAGTTGGAGAATAATATTAATTTGAAATGGCTGAGCTCTCTTACTTTATTAGAGACACTCAAGTAGATAGTCTTAAGACAGTTTTGAATCAACTTTATTAAATAATACCTGAGGCTGGCTGGAAAATTAATAAAACAATATCAAAGACAGTTTCAGTGAAATATCCTGGGGCTGTTTGTGTCCTATGTTAAAAAGATATTTCAAAGGATGTTCAATAATACTATAGTATCTTTAAAGATGAACATGTTTGTTCAGAATGTGCAGAATTTGATGATGAAACAAAACATGGAATGGAAAGATATAAATATTAAGATACTTTAATATTTATTAATGGTCCATTATAAGACTTATCTGTGTTAACAAACATAGATGATCACAAAATTGGAAAGAATTTGAAATTGAAGGAAGGTGATAAAGCAGAATAAAGTCATCCTATGATGTGTAATGGATGCGGAGGAGGATCAAAAGGTCCAAGATACATTTCTGTTAATGCTAGACCTGGAAGATATCGAGGAGGAGTATATTATTATTCTATTCATTTAGGGTTATATTGACTATTGTTGCAAATGTTTTGCAGAATTAAAGAATAAAGAATCTGATAAAGCAAAAGAAATCATTGCAAAAGATGCTGCAGATGGAATGACTTCAGATAGTTTATTCACAAGAGTCCTATTTAATTATGGAGGTTACACTGCATTTTGATTATTCAAAAATAACATAATATTAGGAAATCATTATCATTCAATTATTAAATATTATAGATTTATTTCCTAACTCAAATTACAATTTACAACTTAAAATAATAGTTAATCCTAGTTTAATTTATTCTACTTTAATTGTCTGCTTATGTTATATCTATTTCAAAATTCCTTACTCAGATATTGATACAATCTAAAAATTATAATAATAATAATGTATTCTAGTTTCTATTTTACGATAATTCTAACACTACTCATATTTAATTAAATCCTATTATTATCCAATATTACATTTACTTTAATATAAAGTTTTGTAGTTAATAAACATTTAAATCAATTTAGTGATATTTGATATTCGATTAATCTCATATATATATCTATTAATAATAATATATACTTAATTGTATTTCAGCTATTCTAATCAAAAGAATATATCATACGTTAGAACTAATGAGAAACAATATTCATATTCATAATTATCAAAATATATACAATTATTTTTGAACATTTAAAGATATCAAAACAAAAATTAATAATAAAAAGATTGTTTCATGTGAGATTCCATATAGATGACTTATCTTAATGCAGATTCCCTTCATAAATAAATGTTATTCTTAAAATTAAATATAAATTTTTCAAATTTCATCATAATAATTCAAATTGTATATTTTATAAAAAATGTCAGGTATCAATATAAACATCAATCTGAATCTAGATAAGAATAAGTAGAGTTATATTTATAAACTAGAGAGCTGCCAAAAGCAAAGGAGAATAACTTTGTGATGGAGAACCAAAAAGAAAGAAAAAGAAATAAGGCAAATAAAAATAAACTAATTAATCTCCACTTCCTTGGGGATTGAATTAAGAAAGACTTAAGAATTATATCTTTGCATAATTAGCTAAGAGAGACAACCTATTGTATCAATAATAAATGAGGAAAGGTAAAGTGGAAGAATCAAAATAAGATCGTAGAGAGATTTTGGGAGTCTCTTTTTTAAATCACCTTCCAAAAAGGAAAATTAAATAAATGATAAATAGTAAATATGAATTTTGATATTTTTTAGAATAGAAAGTAAATGAATATGAGGAATAAATACAATATTAACCAAAATTCAATGAATAACAATTACAAGAAATTAGAATGTATAAAGAATGGAAGAGAAGATAAATTTAATTTGAATTGCAATTTAAAAAACAATAAGAATTTGAAAGATAATCTAAAATATAATAAAACTTATAGAATTTAGACGAATATATTAAATGTAAATAACATAATATAAATTATAATAGATCGAAATCATACTACATCTGTACATCAAAAAAAATCAGTGTCTTTTCATAAAAAGAAAAGAACAAAATCATCAATGGCAGAAAAGAAAAGAGAATTAATTATTAAATATCAAAATCTAGCTGATCGATATGCTCAAATTAATGGAGAACCTAAAGATAATTAAAGTTGTTTTGGTTTAGTATTAGACAGTGATTAAGAAGGTATATCTCAAATGGATTCAATACACAAAAGTACAAGGAGATAGAATATAATATCTGAACCAACTTTAGATGAAGATGAGGAATAATAAATATAAGAATTGGGAAACCTAGAAAAGGAAATGGCTTAAATCGTCAAGGCTGCAATAATTATTTAAAAGATTTGGAGAGGCTATAAAACTAGATAAATATTATAATATTACAAAAACTATGTTGAAGATGATGATGATGAAATTAAGTTGGATCAATTAACTCCAAATTTAAGTTAGAGATAAGCTTAATTAGAACCTATCTGTCAATCAGTTTAAATAGGTAAGGAATAGAGTGGATTAAAATCATCTTAGAAGAAAATTGATAAAAATGGATTCAATACTTTTATTGATTAATTGGATTGGGATGATGAAAATGAAGGATAATTCGATTCATAAAAAGTATCATCTATCAAGAAGTTATCTCAATAGAAATCAAATCATAAAATAATTATTGAAAAATAAAAATAATAATGGCATTAAATGTTAGAACATATATCATCATTATAAAGAAAAGGTTCTAAATAAAATATTAAAGAAGTTCTATAAGATTTGAAATCTTTTACTTTATAATTAACAAAAGAAATAGATGGAGAAATTAATGAAGATAATTTAGAGAAATAAGAATAATAATAATAATCAGTAGAAATGAGTGAAATTAGATAAGTAATGGGTTCAGAGAATTTAGTTAAATTATCATAAACTTCTTCTCCTGCTAATAAAGATGCTTCCTTATTTGAATAGAATCCTTTTTATGATTTTACATCCAAAAAATTCAAAGAACTTCTTAATAGAGAGTATATGAATAAATTAATCTAAATGAGAGAAACAGCAATTGAAGAAAGATAAAAAAATGAAATGAAAAATATTCATGAAGCTTTATAACAAAAGTAAATCAGTCCAAAAACATATGAAAAATAAAAATTCAAAATTGAAAAATGGGTTACTAAAGAAAAAGAAGATTTTAAATAATAAAAATCAAATATTGAAAACGGATGGAAAGGATTATATGAAACATTTATGAGAACATAAAAAGATTTATTATTTATGTCTAAATTGAAAAATCAATAATTAACTTCTTCTTTTTCAAGTGAAAATGTAAGTAATTTAAGATTGATAAGAGAAATTAATTCAGGATCTCAATCAAAAATTGTAAAAACTAATAATTTTGATACTGTCACTATGAATTTTAGTTCTTCCATTTGTGAATCATAAGATATCCGAAAAGTTCCCAAAACATCTCCTTCACCCTCTCCACGTCCATAATAATATAATCAATAATAAATCTATGAAAATTTAGAATGGGATGATGAAATGTTATACACTAGTGATAATTTAGACTGTGGTAAAATTCAACAATCCCAAGTCATTAAAGTTTCAACACTTATCCATAAAGAACCTGAATATAGTGATTAATAAATTTAATCATATTCCATTTTAATTGCCAATTCAATTATTGGAAATGAAATTTAAGATATGTATGAAGAATTACAGTTCTATGACAAAGATATTACTACCTTAATTAAGTTTCAACAATAGAAAGGAATCAAAACAAATATATAATAAGTTAAAATCTATTTAGCCAAATTAGAATAATTCTTATTTTAATCAGCTAAAAAACCAGCATTAATCTAAAGAATAAATACTCCTTTGGGTCCAACTCCAAAAGAAATCTTGAAATTTTTCCATTATTATGATGAAGAGGATGATTATCAATCAAGTGAACATGATGATTACTCAAATTAACCTATATTATAGACAGAATAATATGCATAATTAGAGAATTAACTTATGGAAGAAGAATAAATTTCTTCAGAAGATGGATTTTTATTGGAATTAGAACATATTCATAATAAGGTCTTGTATGATGCATTAAATGAAGCTTTGGATTATTTTAGACCTTTTGGATTAAATGGTTTTCCCCTTCCCTGGATTAAGCAACCATTAGAATTAATATAAAGGTATTTATTAGTTTACTATTATTAATAGAAATAAGAAGTAAGAAACTCTTTAAGAGATATTTTAAGGAGCGATAAAATAAGTTACTGATTGGGCATCATTCTTAGTAGGTTTGATAATTGATAAACCAGATTCTCCTTTCCCAAAAATTCTAATGCTAGATTAAGAATACTTAAATTAAATTAAAGAGGAGAGGATGATAAGAATGCTTAATTAAGAAGTATTGATATTAATAATAATTAAAAAAAGATTTATTAAAATGAAGAGAGATGGCTTATATATGATGAAGAATAATCTGAAATTTTAGTTGAAATTTCATAGATGGTTTAAGAATAGTTAATTGATGAATGTTTCAAAGAGCTAATACAGTTTTAATGATATGAAATTAATAAATCAAAATTTTTCATAGATCTAGTTTTTTCTTTATCCATTAATTTTTAATCTTATGTATAATATATATAAATATTTATATTTTGATCAAAGTCGCTATTTGAATGACTATTATTTTGCAGAAGTTTATTGACTCTCATCTTTTGGCAACTCCATATCAGGATTCTTTTCATCCTCTGCTTTTAATATCTCATTATTGTAATAGAAAAGAATTCCTAATATTAAGAAGTAACAAGTTATTGAAAACCAAGTTAGTCCAGTAAACTTAATAGTGTATTCATTAAGAATTTAAGGTGACTATTCCCAAATTTCTAAACTAGAATTTTAAAATCCAATTTTATTATTTAGTTTATCATATATTGTTATATAATTAAATAGAAGTGGATCTCCAAGGATCATGCAATCAAATTAATCACCAAATTATTTAATACTTTTAAGGCCTAATTAACAAAAACCATTATCCATAATTTCTTGTATTATATAACTTTTGTAAGAGATTGTTAACTTTTTTCCATTTGAAATTATGATAATATCAGGAATATATTATTATTCAAATTCATTTGGATTACAAGGACATATTACAAATAGATATTATTTTTTGCATACATTTAGTATTGAATTCATAACAAGTTCATATATTTCTTCAGTCAGATACAAACTAGCACTACCACTACTTAATAAGGCACAATTATATTATTACTAAATAATTATTTAATCAAAGACTTAAACTTATTCAACTGGAATCACCTAAGTATATCAACATTAATCTACCCAATTTTTAGTATTAATAGAACTGATCCAAAAAGTACCTGTATTTATTTGTTACTCTGAAATATTATAATAAATTCTTGATTGATACGGCTGTTAGTTTAATTAAAAAATGAATATTGAATTATTTAAAAGCCCTTGCTGATAAGCAATATCAAATAAATTTTGAAAGGATTTATCATTACTTAATCCGATTAATCCTTAAGTTACATCCTCTTTATAATACTGTTGTTTTAGGACTAATAGAAATGCCATAAACGAATGAAAATTCATCCCTAGCAATCCAACATAATCCTCGACTATCAAACCTGAGACTTATGATGCAGGATAACTGAATTTGAAATTATTGTATACTTAAATGTCTAGAAGTTGAGAAGTTGATATAAATGTATCGGATTCATTAGGTTAAAACTTAATTGACTATTTACAACTAACACATTTAATGGAAGGCACCCATAATATATCAGATCCTGTGTCATACTACATTGAAAAAATTTGAGGTGGAGTTCCTATTTCAGTAATTCCATAGAAGAGATAATTATCCTGATTTGACACATTAGTAGACACTAAATTTTATTTTCTGGACAAACTTATTGATTCTCCATATGCAGAGTTAAAGATTAAAAAACTAAATATCATTATTTAATATATATATTGTTAATTCATCTTAATATTCAAACATACAATGAATAAAAGGATTTCAGAATATATTTATTGTTACTAATTTAATGAGTTTAGAATAGATATAAAAATATTAAGTTTTCGAATCCAGAAATAAAAATTATAAATGAGTAATGCATGTTAACTTCAAAATTACATTAAATCATTCTATTATTATTATGCAGATTGGCTTTGCTATAATGGTTAAACAATTTAAATAGGTTGAATTTCTTATGGTTTTTAAACACGTTCAGCTCTGATATGAATATGTTTATTCACTATTGGCAAAGGAGTTGCATTAGATTTTATGTCAAGCCAAAAGTTTTCTTTTTGATGTTGAAATAAGAATTTAAAATCAAATTATCCCTTAATTGGGAATGTCTTCACAATATCTGTGTATGTAATATCTTTTATATTTAATTGAATTCTAATAATAATTAACTATACTCAATACGTATAAGCATTAGGCTATTCAGGATCATCCAAATCCTATGGTATATGGTAATGAATCATGGTGTAATTTTTATTGGACATTCCCTTTAAAATTTATATATAAAATTAATATTATCCTAAAAAAAGTGTATAATTTTTAGGAATAATGTATGATTAAAATTTGTATTAATTAAAAAATTAGATTAGAATTAAATGTTTACTCATTAGATTAGAAATCTATATTTGATAGATAGAATAATAATTATTTAGAAAGCATTGAAAATAAAGAGATTTAAGTGTTATTATCTTTGAAAGAATAAGTATTTGGAACTTGCAGTGGCAATGAAAAAAAAGAATTTATATTCATTTAAATTTTGTAAAGAGTTCTCTTGGTGCAAGTGTTAATTTTGGAGGTTCCTTATTAATGTTAAATTTATCTGCATATTTATTTAATAGTTCTTGATCCGTATTACCAAAGCGATTAATTGCATCCTCCTTCATACGACCATATTTTAATTATATCTTTGTTTTTCTAAGTTCTTCCTCATTTTGAAAGAATTCATTTGATGTTATATGAGGCTAGCATAATAGTCAATTGCTTTACTTACTCGATTAAATTTACGTTGATTAAAATCCTTGCTCATAGTTAAGTTTTGGACAGGGGATCTTTCAAGTAGTTTTTTGTTGTTTATTTTCTTATCTGTTTTAATACGAAAATTATTATTTTAAAGAAGTGGAGCTTTAGGTACCTATTATTCAGGTTATTCATTATCCCAATCATCTTCATTAATCTCCAACACTTTGAAGTTACCTCCTCTGAAATATTATTATAAAGTGATTCCATTAATTCTTTGAGCTTGACTTGACTCCTGTCTTTAATGACTTTATGATACTAATCTCCTCTTATCCATCCTTGAGCACTTTGATGTTTCTGGACGTATACCTTATTCTTATTCTTCCATTTTTTAATTAATATTATTATATTATCATTCATGATATGCCCATCTTTTTCACTTTTCAAACTTTTCATAAACAATCATAACATTATTGTCAATTTTAATATAAAACAATATACTAATCAAACACTCCTAACCTTCTCAAAAGAATACTTATAGACTGACAGTTGTTAATTACATATTGAAATTCTACACATATTAATTGAAAACTGTATTCTAAGATAACATAATTCATTTTGAAGATAGTATTTATTTCTGTCAAATTAATAAAGTCATTCTCAAAATTATTAAACATTTTAATTATATATTCATATTCAATCTATTCACTTTAAAATAGTATTCATTAATTAGTCAATTAATTAAATTTACAATTCTTAAAGAAATATTAATTAAAAATATTACATAAAATCATAAAAATATGAAAATTAATTATCAATTTTACTGAAATGTGCTTAACCCTTTGAAATGAGTCTACCGATATGAATCAACTTCATGATGAACTTCATTTTATCTACTTTAATTTTCATGTCTCTTTACTGTAACTTATTATTCATCACTCAATTATTCTTGATAATCCTTAACATAAGGTTAATCCATATTTACTTTATTAATCTAACTCAATGCTTTTAAATGCTATTATAGATTGATTTTTACCTTTCCTTCCACATCAGATATTTGATTACAAGATATATTTGGTTAATGTTTACTAGGTACTTTGAGACTTTTTTTAAAGGAACTTTAATTTAAAACTTTAATCCTTACTGAAAAATTCAAAAATTCCTCTATCTATCTATTATTCAGTCTTATTTTTAAATCAATATCTGAACAATACTTTTCAACTATTATTTATGTTCTTAAAAATTCAGTATATATTTCATATAGAGATAAACAATCCAAATTGGATATTATTGCATATTAATCAATTAAATTTTCTATCTCCTATCTAATGAAGATCAAAAATTATATCATATTTTGATAAATAAAGTCTTAATAGAGTTTAAATTTGTAATTTTGGAATTCTATTAATTTAAGTCCCATAGACATTATATTTTAGATTTTGTAAATCCAAACGAATTTTCCCTTCATATCCTCAGGTTCATCATAAGGATACTGAAGATTCTAAATTGATTTGTAAACAAATAAATTAATTGATAGTTTTTACAAATAGGAGTAATAGATGACACAAAATATTTTAGGTTTCATTTAATACTATTCTACCTAGAATTCTGGTTTTATCCCTAGATTTTAAATTTCTAATTGAGATTATCTTTATTCTATAACTTATTCAATTTTATTGGGAATAATGTTTTCCTTTGTTCTACATGATTAATGAGATGGAAATCTTGGGATGCCAGCATCATTTATCATTTACTTAAAACTGTCTTTGTTTTCTGCAAATAATATCTAAAGCCAATATATTGCAGGTTCTCTTAATTAATTAGCAATTGACTCTTCCTCAATATTTGCATGAATAACAAATAAAATGTTCAATAAATTTTCAGTATTTGGATCAATAAATTTTACATAATGTTTTTATCTTAATATATTAAAGAGTTCTGTGGCATGCTTTCTCATGAGAGATCCAAAGTACTGACATGCCAAATCCAAGTCTTATTCAGATTTAGGTTTCAATAATAATGTTAATGACTCAATTAGATCAGTTTTAGATATAGTTTACTATGAATATAGTAACGACATTTAATAATTAAAAATATTATCAGTTATCATCATCATCACTACTACTAACTAATTGTGAGGCTGCTCCTTCAATTTCATCAGGAATCTATATTAATAATTTATATACAATAAGGTTTCGATTAACTTAATTTAACATTGGAATTATTTTATAGACATCTTTCTGCCAAGCATACCTTATAAAATAATATAATAATAAATACAATTATTAAAAGATGTATTTTTCCTCTTCTCCATTGAGTTTAGGAAATACTGTCTAACTTAATGGAAAATCTATCAATTTATATTCCTATTTTATAGAATATATTATTACATGAATATCAACATCATAAACTGATTGTGCTGCCATCAATTTCTCATACATCCCAAGTTTTGATTTATTCAAATTAGATTAAACTTATTGTAATTTTTATTCAATTGATTTAGCTATCTTTGTTCCCTCTTCTGATTCAATATTTCTCATTGATGGTATAGTTTTACCTTTATTATTTTAAACATTTATTTCCTGTTTTTTAGAATTAGAACCCTATTGTTTTTGCTTTTGATCAATTTACACAATATTTTATTGGTTTTTATTTTATGATTGATTCTCATTTTAATTTGGAATTTATGTATTTTATATATTTTATACCGTTTATGTATTTTATTTATTTTATACCGTTTATGTATTTTATGAAGTTGATGTATTTTATGATGTTTATGCCATATTATTACGAACCTCATAATTTTATAAAGGAAGTTGAGCTTGAGAATTTTATCTATTATCAGTATTGAATGAATGATCTTGTATACCATGTAATGAATCTTAATTAGTTTATTGAGAATGGATAGATTGTGGAGTTTTAAAGGATTTTTGAACACTATAATGACTATTTTGTTTCTTTCTCTCATCTTAGTGGGGAGTAGTCATATTTTATTATTATGAAGAGCCTTTATTTTAAGTGGGAATCTATTATTAATCATTTTTAAGCAATTACTATTTCTATTAACCATTTTGTATTTACTATTAGAGGTTATTAAATTGTTATTGTTATTATTATTATTATTATTATTATTATTATTATTATTAGTATTATTATTATTATTATTATTATTACTATTACTATTAAGGAGGATCATTTGGTTATGAATATTTCTAATTAATCATTTGCATTTGTTGTTCAAGTTTATCTTTTTAAAATTATAAAAATTATTCTTGTTATCTCTATTAGGAGGTACCATTTTGAAATTAAGGTTTCTTTATATTGATTTTAACTTCTTATTCCCAAAATTCTTATGGATTATATTGATAATTAGGATCTCTTTTTTATTATATGATTTATTCAACTCTTTAAATTTTGGTTCTGTCTTCAATTTCTTGTTCACTAGCATAATCGAGATCTTCTTCATCTTCATCTTCATCAAACTGATGTGATTATCGTCGAGAAAGTTATTTTGGTTTAAACATATCATCAAATTAATTTTGTAATTTCTATCTTCTAAATCTATCTTCACTATCAGAATCTGTTTTCTCATATTCAAAATCTTCTCCCTTTTCTCTCTTGATTCTTTCAATATCTTCATGTAATCTCTAGATTTCTTTCTTTCTCTTTTTATATTCTTCCTTTTGAGCTTTGGTCATATGTTTCTTATGTGGTTTCTTTAATTCCTCTGTGATTTCTTAGATTGTCTATTTTAATTCCTCCTCATGAATTGCTTCAATCTACTATAGTGTTGGTTGTCGTTATTCCCTTTATTGATTTTGATTACTATATTCATTTAATTATTAAATAACATCTGATTCTTATCTTTAAAGAGTTGAAGGTCTTTATACTTTGATGGATTGCTTTTTAGTTATTTTTTTAGGATCCTTTTGTTTACCAGTTTTTTTTGATTCTCTCATATCATCAACTCTATCATCATCTTCATCATATATATTCTCATTTAATTTTTCTGATTAAATTTCTTAAATGTGATTATTAGGAGCACCATGAGTATGATCTTATTTATTAAGGTCCTATTAAGATTCTCTTTAAGAAGACAAGGAATCTGAGCTTTATTAAATAGATTGAATAATTTGATCAGCTAGAGAATCAAATTATTATTCTAAATATTCTCTTTACTTTTTCTCATTGACTTGATAATAATCATTAAAATCACTCATCTAAACCTTATAATGATCAGGCACTTTTATTTTAAAAGCCTTGGTTTTGATCTTTTTAACAATTTCACGGTATTACTATGTCATCTTCTATAATCTGTAAAATGAAAAGAGTACAATTACTTTAAATCATAATCGATATGTTCATCGTTTAGATACTTTTCCATAAACTGGAGTAAACGATTTTGTATTCTTTCATTTGGAATGATTTGCTTGCTTAAGGATTTAGTGCTGTCCATCAACATGACTTCGATTCCAACATCAGATACTTAAAACCAGTCAAATTGATTAATACATTCAGGTCTATAATTGTATTTATTCAAACATAATGAACGATTCAGCAATTCTTCTTATTATGTATGTAGAATTGTTTGCTGAGTCTCATAATCCTTAGTATATCCTGTAGGTTTGATGTCAGAGTAATAATGTTAATGATTCTTTGGTTTTGGAATCTTCTTCAAGTAAGAAGCCACTTTTCTTTGAAAGTCAGTCAAAAGCACTTTTGTTTGAATTTCATTCAACTACTTTGTATTGTCACTCAAACTAATTCAATAGAATGGTAACAACTTACAAAAAGACAGGAGATTTAGTTAAATTATAGTATTCCTTTAAATTGTAGATGGAAGTATGATGATAAAAGTTTTTACCTTCATCCTTCTTTATATTATGCAACTAAATTAATAATTAAATCCTTTACACTTAATAACTTGAATTTGCCTGTCGGTTTTCTAATTCTGCTTGAACTTTGTTGGTCTTAACTAAAATTGTTTCTATATCTTTATTACTTTGAATAATGATCCAAATTAAGAAGATTCAGATTCTTTGCATATCGAAACTGCTTTCCTGGTAATGGTAGAATGTCGCAAGAGTACATTTAATATATTAATTAATTAAATGCTGTTTGTCACAGAGCCAAAATTCATCAATATTTCCAATCCTCGCAAACTTCTCTCCCTCATATAGGAATATGAACTTAAGTTTCGTCCTGATTCTCCTATTACTCAAAAAGCCCTGGAGAGTATGGGATAAGATTGCCATCACTTCCGTAGAAAGTTTCATTTGTGATCTGACTCATCTAGGAATAAGTTCGAGTTGCGTTACGATTTTGAGATCCAAAAAATTCCGTATACTGAAGTAGATATGTAGAAGGCCTATCTAAATTACTTGAGGGAGTTGATTAGTATCTATTATAATTATCTATCAAATAGTGGATTACCAGACTCTCTTTGATAATAGGAAACGAATTAAAATTGATTTTGAAAGGAGGTAGAGAGAAGAAGATGAACTTAGAGGCTAGTAAATACATATTTCAAACTTAGTAAGTGGCCAGATCCTGTTGTAACCAAAAAGTTGATTCGCAACCAAATTGAAACCTTCACTTTGGATCAAAAATTACAATTTATTGAAGAAGAAAGATGTAAAGAGTAAAAAATTAATGATTGCTTTGCTAAAGAAGCTATTAAATAGGAATTGGATAGAAGACTTAAATTTTAAGAAAATTAATAAAAAGAAGAGAGATGTATTGTTTCACGTAAAGAGACATTTGACAATCTTAGAAAAAAGGCAGCATCAGAAAATAAAAAAGTTAATGAAAAATTATAAACTCATTAATAATAAATCAAAAAATAATTAGAGAAAGATTTTCGTACTTCTAAATCTATTTAAGAAAAAATGGAGGCTAAGTAATAAATTTTAATATCTTATTTTTTTAGAGAATTGTCAATTCAATAAAAACGAACTAAAATTATATCTGAGATTGCTTCTCGTAATCGTAAATTAGAGGATAAAATTCATCATTTTAAGGATGATTTTGGTAATCGTTTGATGGAAGAACTTGTAAGAAAATAAAATGCTTTAGAATTATAAATGAATAAACGATAGAGAACAGCAGATTGGTTAGAAAAAAATAGATTAGAAAAACAATAATTTTTTGAATAGAAATTAAACAATATAAATCTTAAAATTAAATAAGAAAGAGAAGAAAAGGAATCAGAATTATATAATAAAGTTGGTTAAAAATTATCTAAATCAGAAAAATTATTAGAAGAACATGATAAATTAGTATTGAAAATGTCATAAGATAAAAAGAAGGAATAATAATCAAGATTTTTTAGATAAAGAGAAAGATATAAATAATCAGAAGGGAAATAGTAAGAAAAAGTAGAAGAATGGGATGAAAAATTATAAAGTATCTAAGATAGAATTGAAAAGTTTTAAACAAAAAAAAGTGAAGAATGGAAATCTGTTAAAGAATAAAAGATTTAAAATTAAAAAGAACATTTAGAATCTATTTAATACATTAAAAAGAAGAAGGAAGTAATAATAATATATAAATTTAGGATAAATATTAAAAGTAATATCTAGAAAGATAAATGATGGTTTAAAATAAACTTAAAAAATTGAAAGATGAATCAGAATATATTCGAACTTATCAAACTGCTTCTAAATAAAGATTTGAATAAAATACTTTATCTTAAATAGGAGAATTAGTAAATTTGAAATATTCCTCATCTGTTTAATTACTTAAGTAAATTTAATTCTTATTCTATTAGTAAATTGAAAGATCTAGAAGATGAAGAAGAATTTAATGATATTTAATAGAAATATAAATAAATTGTCAAAGTTCCAGAAAAAAAACCTGTAGAATGATCAAAGTTATTCATTTCTTTATAACTATATATATATATATAATAATTTTTATAACATAGAAGTGTATTGAATGTTTTAAAAGAAAATCAATCTAATGGGAGTGGCAAATGATAATGAATTTGAATATTAAAAAAAATATACTGTAGCTGAAAGATAAGTCAGATATTAAAATGTCATGAATGCTGTGGGAGAATAAAAGGCTTTGGTCGTTGTGGAAAAACATAAAAAATCAAATATTTAATCTAACAATCAAACTAAATAGGCTTGGAAAATGTAATAGATTCATATGATTTATTTAGATTTGCAATTGATAAAACTAAGAATTTAGCTGAGTTTCTTCATTGTATTAAATAGAATGCTGCCATTGATAAAAATACTAGCATATTTTTATATTGCAATAATGCTTTATTAATGATGAGAGGTATATTTTAAATTTTATCTAGAGGATTAAACTGTTGGAGCAATTCTTGAATCATAGAAAAATAAAGAGGATAATATTTTATATATAAAATATGCAGATTTTGAGACATTTGGATTCTGATATTAATTAGTATAAATTATTATGAATGCAAAGTCTGAATTAAATAAGCTTTTTAATTAAATATATATTAAAATTCATGTCAAGCATAATTAAGGTCAGTTTTGATAGTATCAAATAATTTGTCAACTTAGGCTTTCAACACAATCGCTAATTGTCTATTACACTTGGACATCTATTCGATTAATCATGAAGGCAGTACTTATTAAATAGTTTTATTAATTTATTGACGTTAATTATCTATTTAGATAAATTTGGTTTTATGTTTATTGGATTCACATTTTTGATGATGTTTATTCTTATTGCTTTAATTTTAATTGTTTTCCTTATTCCAATCAATGTTTTATAGGTTTGGTTTGATGATTTCATAATGCTAAGCAACCGAGTTTATGGAATTGATAGTAGCTCTACTACCATCAAGATTATCCTCGAATTTAAGTTATTAAGGGATTATAACATCTCTATGAGATTGACTAATATGTTTAATGAATTCTTGTGATTTACGATGACAACTTTCATCAGTACGTTGTTTCTCAAGTTTCATTACATTCCTTCTTATTTAATACATCTCACGTAAGGGACTGATGATATCTGAACTAGACCTTCTACCTTCTTCGGTGATTAGATGTGTTTGTAGTCGTTGTTACATAAATTAATATATTTGAAATATTATTGATAAAAGTGAAAGCATATTTATATTTTATATATAAATATAATTTGTTTGCAAATGTCTAAATTGAAAAGCCAAGTAAAAATTGATTATTTATAAAAAGACTGTTTCTAATTAAGCTTTGTGCAATGATGCTTCAATTTAATTAGAGAACCATCCATAAGTAAAGCAAGAAAACTAATACAATTTGAGCAGCACAGATTGTAAAAGATAGAAATCTTTTTAAGGAGATCGGTTTGTTACACAATTAAAGAAGAATTTCTCCATTATTCAGGAAAACAAAATGGAAAGTCAAGACATTGCATCAGCTTAAATGGCTTTGGAAATGCTTTATAAATAGTAAATACTTGAATAGGAACCAATATTTGAGTCAGACTCTATGTAGTTCATCAATCAAAGTGGATTTTAATATAATCAGCAATTAAATTTTAACATCCATAATTCCAAAATTTACAATAGGTAGATACTATTAAATTTATCATATTTAGTATTCTAATAGATCATAAGTATTTTACAATATCAGAAACACTATCTAATTATTATGGTAAGTATGTACGTAAAATACAGAAAGTTCCATTTAAAGTTCTAGATGCACCATAACTTTAAGATGATTTTTATTTGAATCTAATAGATTGGAGTAGTTAAAATACTTTATCTGTAGCCTTAAATTCTTGTGTATACTTATGGTACGTGTTATTAGTATTAATTTCAGGAATGCTTAATCTTCAAAAGTTACAAAATTATTGGATCTCCATAATGATTCAGTTACAAGTGTGGCATGGTCACTTCGAGGACCTTAATTGGCTGTTGGAACTAAGATAGGTGAAGTTTAGATTTGGGATGCAGTCAAATTATAAAGAGTTCGAACTTATAAGGGTCATATTGCAAGAGTAGGAACATTATGCTTTTCAGATAATGTGTTAAGTAGTGGTTCAAGAGATAAACTGATATTATAAAGAGATTTACGATTGAAAGGAAATTACATTTTGAAATAATCAGCTCATAAATAGGAAGTTTGTGGTTTGAAATGGTCACCTGATGGATAGATGTTAGCTTCAGGAGGTAATGATAATAAACTTTATCTTTGGTCTTCACATAAATAGGATAAACCAATATTTAGATTGTCTGAACATTAAGCTGCAGTAAAAGCTATAGCATGGAGTCCTCATTAACATGGATTATTGGCTAGTGGAGGAGGCACTGCAGATAAAATGATAAGATTTTGGAATGCTCTTGAAGGAAAACCATTATAAAAAGAAGATACTGGTAGTCAAGTGTGTAATCTCATGTTTAGCAAGATTGAAAATGAACTTATTTCTACTCATGGATATAGTCAAAATTAAATAGTTCTTTGGAAATGTAATAATATGAAAAGGATCTCTACTTTGGTTGGACATACATGCAGGTATTATCAATATTTAAAAATAGAGTACTTTATTTAGCAATGTCTCCTGATGGATCAACAATTGTTACTGGAGCAGGAGATGAAACTTTACGCTTTTGGAATCTATACCCATAAATTAATTAGGATTTCAAATAACTTAATGGCCCTTTACATATTCCAACTATTCGATGACTATTTGAGCCATTCTACTTAATATATAATAATTTTTATAAATTCATATTTTACATGTCAGATCAAATTCCAGATTATAGAGATTATGATGATGAGTATGAAAGATATTTAAAAAAACTTGTTCCTGGACCCTTCATTTATGATATCACTATGACAGAAGCTAAAGAATATTTCTATGTAAATTTCTAGAAATAAATATTTAGAATGATGTTATCACCCAAAAACTTATCTAGTTTACACTCTAATACATTAAGACTCAAATCAGAAGAAATGTTACTGTTGAAATCAACTTCATCACTGATATCAACTAAATTTAAGCAATTAAGTCTACATCTTCTAATTATTCTATTGCTGTAACTGTTATTAAGGATCTCCTTGCTGCATTTCTTTGGGATACTATAAACTAAGAGATTCTTATGATTGACAGGAATCCATAGATAGAAAATGCATTTATTGATCAAAGAATTATTAGAATAGATTCAATTACAAAAGACTTTATTTCAATCTTGGCTGGTATCTATATTAGAGCTATAAATCATGCAAATTTTAAATTAAATTTTATTGAATGTTAAAGGTAAGCTTTAATGAAATGGGTGTTACTCAAATAATATAGAGAACTATAAATGAAAGAAAATGGAGAGTCCTTCTCAAGAATATTAGATGATCAATTATTAAAAGAAGTCAATAAATCAAAATAACAAGAATAAAAGTCAAATTCTCAATAAATTTCTTAGATATAACATAGCCAAAAATAAGATAACATGTCATATTAAAAATCAAATTCATAAAATCAAAATTCCTTTAATCCTTCATCAAAACGATCTTAATATTCTTAAAAATAAGGATAAAATTAAATTTCTCAATCCCACATTTCTTTACCATCTACTAGCAGAGTGGATACAATGAAAGATCAGATTTCAATGAAAGAGTTTGTACAAGGTATGGAAAATATAAAAAATTAAATTTTATTGGATGTTCCTTAACCTGATGAATTAAAACCTAAAGATTATACTCTCAAACCAATCATTCCCTTCTTTTCACCAGAATAAGTATTTAGAGTAAAAGTAGATGATTTGGAAGAATTACTTAAGGAACAAGTAAAAAATCAAAAAATTTAAGAACCTAATCCTGCTGATTAATTATAGTAATTATTAACCTATTATTCACAACATAATCCAGAATAATATAAAATACTATTGAATCAATATTCAGATTTCATTCATGAAAAAGTAAATTTCATTTTTTATATTAGATGTTTGAAGGCATGGGTTTACCTTCTTCCACCAAATCCTAAATGAAAGTTAAACCTGAATTTTAATAATAATAAGCATTACGTTAATCAATCTAAATTCCAAAATCTAAATCAATGCTCTTTACTAAATAACCCTAGATGCAACCTTAACTTTATTAAGAGGAAATTGTTGCTATTAAATTCAATAGGAAAATAAACAGATAAGAATTTGAATTGCTTAAGTAAAAGTTAGTTCTCTCTCAAAATATTATGGAATTCTATTTCAGTCATTTATAGGAGGAATTCAAAAGAGTACTCATCTTTCAAATTGAATTCTATAATGTGCTCAGTCAAAATCCATAAAAGTATTGATTTTCTATAATTCTTAGAGCCCAAAGCTTTACGGATTAATATTAGGGGAGGAATAGAACAATATTTGATTAATTCGACAAAGTGTTTGTACCTGTGAAGGTTAGCCAATATGAATATGTTGGAGTGTATATTGATTTCTAGAATAAAACAATGTACTATATTAATACACTTGAAAGAAGAGACAGTATATTATGTATAACCTTTGATAGGAAAGTAGCCACCTTATAAGGAATTAGTGGATTAGCCGGTTATGCATTTTATAATGAAATTCATAGAGAATGAATATAATCTAAAAGTGATGAGAGCATTCAACATATTAAATTGGAGTAATATTATAGTATTGATAAAATTCATAAGAATTTGTAGAATTCATGAACGATTATGCTTAAAACTTTAATTATAGTGGTTTAGTATTGACATACGTGATAGATTCAATATGCAATCATAAGAGTGCTGTAGGTGACAACCAAATATTGAAGGATTTTGCTTAGAAGATATTGGATTCTATAAGGAGAGCAGGTAGTAAGAAATGAGAGGAAGTTCTACCTGAAATGATAATACTTATGATGCATAAATTATTAAATAATAATTATGAATTCTAACTAGCCTGTATTTGTTTAAGGTATATGGTAATAAAATACAAAATAGAGGTTAAATTGGACAATTATGAAATTAAGAAACCTTTAGGTCAAGGTGCTTACAGTGAAGTTGTCTTAGTCAAAAATAAAATAAGTGGACATGAATCTGCTCTTAAAATTGTTGACAAGTCTTTCTTGATAAAGGTATGACAAATTTAATAAGGTCAGGAAAAAAAGATGCATCATGCTTGTATAGAAAGAGAAGTACTTGCTTATTTGAGACATAAAGGAATTATCAAATTATTTAATTCATTTGAAGACTAGAATAAATTGTATTATTCTTTGGAGTTGTTAAATGATGGTAATCTTTTGGAATATATTAACAGTATTTATTAATTTTAGATAGAGTGTAATTTTAATGAAAAAATGATACAATTTTATACAGCTGAACTTTTATTAATTATGGAGTATTTGCATTAAAATGGTTTAGTTCATAGGGATATTAAACCAGAGAATATTTTATTGACAAAAGATAAGCATCTAAAATTAATAGATTTTGGAACAGTATTTGTTTATGATGAATCTAAAATAAGTATTGGAACTAAATTAGAATAAATTAGAATTCAATATTAAAAATAAAGATCTCCTTCTTTAAATGACTTTGAAAAACCTCCCATTAAATTTTGTCGTGATTCTAGTTTTGTAGGAACATCAGAATATTTGTGTCCAGAACTTATTGATTATAATGTTGTTGGACCTTAAGCTGATTTATGGGCTTTAGGTTGTTTTATTTATTAATTGTATACTCATAAAACTCCATTCTTTTCTGAAAATGAATTTCAATTATTCCACAATATTAGTTCATGCGAATGGGAAAAGGATTAAAGAATTCCAAATGATGCTTTAGAATTAATCAAAATATTATTAGATAGAAATCCATAAAATCGATTTCATGGAGAAATTAATGGTAAATTTCTATGTATATTAAGATTCTGAATATAGTTATGATAACTTAAAGAAGCATCCATTTTTTAAAGGAATAGACTTCATTAATATTTGGATACAAGATGTTCCTTAACCAAGTGTACATACATAAAAAAGGAGATTGAGTAGATATTAAACTACAATGCTTGACAAATAGAAAGAAAGAGAAAAACTGGATATTAGAGGCAATTCAGTCACTAAATGTTAGACTGATCAAATAATTCTTAAGGGCAACGTGGATAAAGAACATGGTGTATTGTTTATGACTTAGTTTTCTATAAGATATGCTAATATTAGTATATAAGGTGGAATACCTTACTTTAATTACGTAAATCCATAATTGAATAATAAATTGGTATTGTTATTATATAATTATTTAGACAGTCATCCCTTTAAACTAATTCACTTCCTGTAAATTGTTAGGCAAGGGTAAATTTATTGTGGGAGATAAAAATAAGAAAAAATATATCTTTAAAGAAAGAGATCATGATGTAACTGCTTAGTTATGGGTGAATACTATGAACAAATATATCAATATTAGTCATTTCTGATTCTGATTCAATTTCTATTTGATATTATAAATTTGAATATACTTAAAATGTTGTATCTATTGTGAATCTTACTGGAATTGGAAATACACTTTGTTTTTTAGGTCATTATCTATCTAATGGTAATTCAGTTTTAAAAAATCTAATTGAATTTAATAAGAAATTAAAAATTAACTTTTCATTGATTTTGCCCTTTCCACTAAAAGTTATTGATTTTCTTTTTCCAAATTAAACAAAATCTAAAACTAATTTTCCATTTAAAAGATTTGAAAATGCTTTTGTTGTAGTGGGATTTGAAGTTAAGTGTCTGAAGAATACATAATATTTTGGTTAGAGATAAACAATTAAATCAAGTCTTCTGACTCTAAATGTCAACCCTTGTACTGAATTCTTAGTATTTGCTTTCAACTTCAGGTTTAATTTTCCTAATCATATTCCAAGATTTTCTTGAATAAATGATCACCAAGACCAGTAAGAGGAACTGAATTTTAAAGATTCTGGAGTATTCATTTAAATTTTATTTATATAATCATTTATAATATGTAATTTATTTAACTTTTTGAAACCTCAAATTCTTATTATATAATTATCATTAGAATAATTATTCATCTAAGATCATATTAATATTTTGGTTTAAAAATACTGATTATTGATTTCCATTTTATCATATTATAAATAAAAAGGCAAAAAAATAGGTAAGATAAAATTTATAAAACATAAAGAGGCAATATATAGTGTTTAAAGTCAATGCATACAATGAAGATTGAATTTCTCAAAGGTGCTAAGATAAGTTAAAGTAAATCCTACACAACAAAGGTTAAAGTCATCAAATGAATTAAGAGAACTCTAAAATCAATATTTATACTAAAAAGATTCATATATATTAAGGAATGAACTACTTCTCTATGAGTAATTATAGTGTGAGATAATCCGATTAAATTTAGAGAGTAAGTCATATTCTTAGTTGTTCAATACAGAATTTTTGGTCATATATTTTGCTTAATTAGGCTTCTAATTTGTTTGTTATGATAAAGTATTAAACATTAAACATTAAAAAATATAAGGAAGCAATAAAAGCGTTTATTTTTATTGAAATAGATTTAATGATCTTAATTCATACAAATGAGAGATTTTTAATTAAAAAAATTTGATTTCATTTATAAATATATTTATAACAAATAAAATAAATGTATAAACATTAATTGAATGTTTAGAATATGAAAGGATTTTAACCTAAAATATACCAATGAGTCTGAGACTCAATACATCTTCACCACTCCTACAAATGTCTTATGCTAGTAAGAAAACTATCTTAGAAATATTTGATCATGTTAGGAATCAGATTCCAAGAATTTTTATTAAACTTCTAAATCCATATAATTTGAATCTAATCTATTCATCTATTTACATCTAATTCTACTTTAAAATCACATAATTGTTAATAAATGTTAGATACTTTTTCTATTCAATAATTGTTTTTTCTGAAGATTATTAAACTTTTAATACTTATATTATTGATTAAGCATCCTTGTCTTAATTTTAAATATAATTACTTCAATTAATATATTTTTTTATTTCTTTTTTATATAATTATTTAATAAAAATTAATTTTAATTATGAATTTGATTCTTAAATATAAAGTAGAAATATTTTTAAAATTTAACTAATATTTTTGTGATTCAATTTTTTTTGCAATAGAAAATAGTTTAAAATGTATTTAATGGACACTATTATCTTAATCAGAATTCATTTTATTGTTTTATTTCTCTGGTATATATTTCTCAATATCTTCTTAATATTTTTTCTAAATTATTTATTTTATTTTATAAAGCCTATTAACACTACATTTATATATTTAAATTAATTTGTCTTTCAAATCGACAATTTCTTTTCTTCCTATAAGATAGAAAATTAGATTTAAATTACCAATAGATTTGATTTTTATAATTCATAGTTGCTCGAAGGATGCAACTTCACATTTTTATCAATAAAACTCAATTTTATACTTACATGATTAATCAATTAATATTCTCTTACTTTACAAATATCTAAAATTTATAGTTTAATATGACTTGCCTGACATATATTATGTCCTTTCTCATTATGATAATCTAATCATAGAATTTAATTAGATTTATATCAAAACCCCTTTAAACTACAACGGTTAGCAAAGATTTGATGAATAATCCTAATAAAAGATCCCAATATAATTTCGGAAACCTAAATAAAAAATTTATGATTCTTAATTTGATAAAATCAATTATTAAGTATTTTTTATTAGTCATCGTTTTAAAAAATCAATGATGTCTATCATGCATTTAAAGTGAAATCAATTAATATGTGGGAGCATCACTAAAATTAGATTGTTATATATCATAGGTTTTAAATACATCTTTTTTCTAATACTGTAATTTTATTTTTAGTAGTTAATGTTTCGATAAATTTCATATTCTTTTATATATATATTTAAGGAAATTATAGGAGTAAGAAGTAAAACTAAGAATTTACAATGAATATTCATTTTTATATATTGACTAGTTAAGTGTAGTATGAAAATTTGAATATTGTTAAAACTAATCTTATATAAGAGAAAATATTGTATTTTAAAGGAGAAAGCAACCCTTATTACACTTTTAATAAAATACATAAGTTCATTTATATATTTATAAATAGTTTGATAATACAAGATTTTCACATACTTAACTATCATCATGAATATTAAAGAAGTTTAGATTGTTCAGGGAGGTATTTTACAAAAGATATTTGATAAATACTATATTATTAGAGATTTTTTTAGATAATATTATAGTTTTAAAATGGGGTGGCCAGCATTCGATGAATAAAAATTCGATATGAATACATTTGATCTAAAAACTACTGAGAAAATTCAATAAAGTAAGATAATATTATAGAATTATTATAATATATTAGGCTTCTGTACTCTATAAAGTAGAGTTTAAGGATATAAAACGATATGATTATATTTGTGTCGAATTATGTTTTTTGACAAATTAATATATTAATAATTTAAGTGGCATATTTAAGTTAATTGAGTTTGATATTCAAAATATATCATGAAAAAATGGGATGATTATATTAAATAGTTTAGTTATATTATAAATTCAACAATAGGAGCACTAATAAGATAATATTAGAATCTTGAAAGTTGATTAAGAGAAGAAGTCCAGTCATTGCTGGTTGGAATCTTGAAATGTTAGTATTATTATATTTTATGATTGACATCTTCTAATATTTTACCATTTGATATGAATAAGATCAATATCTTAGAATCATATATTAGAATATAATTAGAAAATTCATTAATTTATTTTCGTTTTAATAATAGATGATTAAGATGATAATTTTTATCGTTCTTTTCTTTGAGCAGTTTCTTCTGCCATCTAGTAAGATAAAATATTAGATTAGAATGCAAATATTTAGTTTTAACAGATTTAACAAATGAAAGTGTTGGAAGTTTATGGTCAGACGAAACCTTAAGCACAACCCTACCCTTTTGTACAAATGGGTTAGCAGAAAACTACATTGGTGTAGATACTAGTTTAAGTTCAATATATTGGAAGAGAACATTTAGTCTCCCAAAAACAAGCAGAATCTATGTATATTTTGAGTATTCTATATCTGGAAATTGGAATAATGATGAATTGTAGATCTTTGCAAACGATTAAAAGGTATACTCTGAGAAATTCACACTTACAGATTCTAATCGTGATTGTATATAAAAGTATTAAGTTTAATCATTTATAGATTGCTTTATGAATCATAAGCATATTTTATTATCAATATGAGATTAGATTCATTGAAATTTGAAATAAAAGTCAGTAATCCAAACCTGGGAATATATATAAAAAATTTAGTCCTCTTATAATAGTAATAAAGAGGAAGAAATGAAATCCTTTAATTTATAGATTATATCCCAACTTGTAGTTCAAATTATTATTTTTAACAATATTTTTGCAAATGTAATGGCAATTTAGTTTATTAATAAAATTTATGTATAGCTACATGTGGATAAAATTATTTGTATGATTCTACTGAAAAAGTATGTTATTCAAAAGATTATTGTACTGCATGTGTAGGAACATAAACAACATTAACATGTGACACAGGATATTATAAATATTATGAATCTGATATTACATAATCTAATTGTATTAAGAGATGTCCAAATAATTTATATTAAGATGAAACAGCTAAAGCTTGTATAGACATGAAATCCTATCTTTAAACTAATCAAAATGGAGGAGGTAAATAATTAAATTTATAAATTTAGAATAAGTTAATCATTATTACTTTTTTAGTTAAATTTCAGAGTTTATGCATTTTTATTCTTATAATCATTTAATGATAACAATTGTTTCAACTCCAGATAAAATAAAAGAAAGAACCTTTTTCTTTTAAGGTGATAGATTTTATGTAGGCTCATTTGATACATTTTAATCCCAAAAAGTGTTAATTACATAAATAATCCAGAATTCATAACATAAAATACGTTTCAGAGCAATTGCTCATTTTCTTGATTTCAATCCTACAAAATTTGACATCACTATAAATGGTGTAAAATAAACTGCTGCTGTCTTATAAGTTGACAGTATTAATAGATAATAGATATCGAAATCAGATTATATAGCATATTTAGATTACACATGGTAAAGAACAGAATTATATCCAGTAACCTAAAATACAGTGTTATTTGAAATTGAATAACCAATATAAGGAGGAAATTATATTGGAGTATTTTATTTGGATGATATTCATATTTATTAATTTTAATGTTAAGCTGGATGTAATGCATGTTATACCTATGCTTTTTGTACTCCTTGTCTATAACCAGCAAATAAAGATCCTGCTGATTGTTCCTGTTTGACAGGATATGTTATGTAGAATAATGAATGCATAAGTAAATATATAAAATGTAATTAGCTTGTCCAACTTATTGTACTAGTTGTGTAACAGCTGGAGTATGTGTAGATTGTTTGTTATCTACAAAAAGAATTAATAGTCCTAATTGTGATTAATGTCCTGTTAATTATTATATAGAATCTGGAATTGCAAATTGTTAACCATGTTAAACTGGATGTCATTCATGTACAATTGGAACTGCTTGTGTTTAATGTGCAAGTGGATACTTTAGAAATCAATTGAATTAATGTATAACATAATGTCCAGATGGATAATTTAATGATTCTAGTAATGTAAATGATCCAAAATGTAGTATTTGTGATAATAATTGCTTAAAATGTGAAACATTAGCCACTACTTGTACTACATGTAAGGGATTAGCTATTCTTGTTACTGGTCATTGTTATTTATGTTCTGAAGGTCAATATTTATCAGGCACTACTTGTGAACCTTGTATAAGTGGATGTTAAATTTGTTCTACTATTACTTGTACAACTTGTTAAGACTCTTTTTATTATAAATCATCTACAAATGAATGTCTATCTATTTGTGATCCAGGATATTTTGGAAATACAACAACAAAAATATGTGATTAATGTGATTCAAATTGTCTAACATGTTTAGCTGGTACAAATAAAGATTGTGTTACTTGTCCAGCAGGTAAAGTACTTAATGTTTAAAGTGTTATAAGTGGAGAATGTTAAACAAACTGTTTACTTGGATTTTATAAGGTGGATACTGGATGTGCTAAATGTTGGAAAGGTTGTTCTGCATGTATGGATTAAACTCAAGCTTGTTTAACTTGTGCAAGTAAATTTTATAGATTAAAAACAACAAATTGGTGTTATGAAACTTGTCCTGATGGATTTTATAATAATTAAGTTGGGTTTCTTTGTTCACCTTGTAATTCTTAATGTAAAACCTGCTATGGATTTTCAGAATTAACTTGTTTATCATGTAATGCTCCATTAGCTTATTTTTAAAATTAATGTTTAACAGAATGTTATGATAGCTATGGTAGTATAAATAATGTTTGTGAACCATGTGCAGCTAATTGTAAGAAATGTTTTGGTACTTTACCAAATTAGTGTCTTGAATGTATGACTGGATTTTATACTCTTAATAATCAATGTTATATTAAATGTCCAAAATCATTTGTTGGCATTAGACCTTAATATATTTGTAAATGCATCTATGATAATTGTATAAGTTGTACATCTTCTTAATATTTTTTGGATAATTAATGTTATGCTGTTTGTCCAACTGGTTATTTTGGATATAATGGTTTGTGTATTAAATGTGATGTCACTTGTGGAACTTGCTTTGGAGAAGGAATAGAAGAATGTTCTACCTGTAATAATCCATTAATCTTATATCAAAACACTTGTATAACAGATTGTTTAGGAAATCTATATCATGATGTTTTAGCTAATGAATGTAAACTATGTCATATTGATTGTAATTCATGTACAGGACCTAATAATAATAATTGTACTTCATGTCCAACAGGAAAATTATTGACAACTGATAATTCTTGTAAAGACTAATGTACAGATGGTTCATATCCTGTCGTAAATGAATAAAGATGTTATACATGTCATGCAACATGCAAAACTTGTTTTGGACCTTCTGATGAGAATTGTTTAACATGCACCAATTTATTTTAAGCAAATAAATGTGTCAGCACTTGTTCACCAGGATTTACAATTAATGCTACAGGTACTGCATGTGATTCAGACTTTCCTCTGAATATTTCAATTTGCTCCTTTTAATGTAACACTTGTGAATTAGCTCCAAGATTTTGTAAATTATGTGCAGGAAATCGTTCTCCTAATCCTCCAAATTGTGATTGTGAAGCTGGTTATTTTGATGATGGAATCAATTCTAATTGTCCAAAATGTGTTAATAAATGTTTAACTTGTAAAGGATTAGCTACTCTTTGTCTTAAATGTAAAGGTGATAGACTTTTACCTTCATGTAATTGTCCAGATTATTATTATGACGATGGTGAATCAGTTAATTGTGTAAAATGTCAAGATAATTGTAAAACTTGTGATGCCAATGGATGTACATCATGTTTAGGAGATAGAATAACTGTTCCTAGTTGTATTTGTCCTGATGGATACTTTGATACTTATCAAATGTATTGTTCTTAATGTGCTAAAAAGTGTACAACTTGTAATGGATCTGCAGAACTATGTACTCTATGTTCAGGAATTAGAGTTAGTACACCTATATGTGGTTGTCCAATTGGTTATTTCGAAAATTCTGATATTGAATGTTAATAATGTGATTCAACTTGTAAAGATTGTAATTAATATGGATGTTTATCATGTTTTGGTAATAGAGTAGGTCCAATTAATGGAGATTGTAAATGTGATTCTAAAGGTATTAGTAGATTTAGCATTGGATCAGTATATTGTACTGATTGTTCTTTGGGAGTACCATTTTTTGGATTGAATGATGAATTTACTGGATTCACTATTGATTTTGGTGGATCTGTAGCATTGTATGATTCTCTAACTGGTGATTCAGATACTTTATGTGGTATCATTTTTGATACGAATACATTAGCTTTACTTGGAACAAATCCAATATGCAATGATGATTTTTCTATCATTTTTGGAGATAACCCTACAATCAAAGTTGGAAATACTATTTAACTCTAAACTGTATTTCTTTTGTAAGGATGTGGTTATAGATTTTTATAAATTCTTCCAAATACATTATAGATTCCATCTGCCATTGATTAATCTACTCATAAACCAACAGTAAGATTCACAGATACTACCTCTCCAAATGTATGTTAATAATTGATTGTAAAATTTGAAGAATTATTTTATAATGGAAAATAGAAACTAAAAATAGTATCTTGGAATCAGATACTACCAGTTATTGTGGATCCAGTCATAGCTACAATATTGTCTAGTAATACATTAAATAATAGTGATACTTTAACATTTCCAGATAAACTATTTTAATCTGGTATTCTTTATAAATTTGGGGCTTAAGTTGAAAGTTTTGCCAAATTGTAAAGTCTTCAGACATTTTAATTTTAAGCTTCATAATAATCTACAATTACTTTTAAATAAGACACACTTACAACTCAATACAATAGATTTTAAACAATCTAAATTCCAAATAAAATCTCTTATTCAAATTGTATTGAACATAATCCTCCAGAATAATTATTATATTATGAGATAATATTGAAAAATACCAAAAAAAGACTCTTAAATGGAACATTAACAGAAAATTTAATTGATGGGTTCTAATTCAATGTTGCATTAGAATTTCCACCATTTTATTTCAATTTCACAAATCCTTATGTTTTTGTGTTTAATACTAAATTAACTAGACTTGATTATACAACAACCAGTTAAAGTATATTTGAAATATTTATTGTTCCTTCATCACCTATTATAACAATAGCAGGAGGTAATAGAATGTTGGGATTCACATAAGAATTATACTTAAATACTACCATAACAGATAAAGATTTAACTGTAGAAGAAGCAACAAGAATAACATATATATGTTATTGGAGATGTGAGGACATTGTTAATGGAACTGCTTGTTAGAATCAGATGAATGAAACTATTGTTTTTGATAACAATTGTAATTAATATATTCCACCCAGAACATTTGAACCATATAAGGCTGTTAATTTTTAAGTTGAGATAACCAAAGAAAATGTTAATTATTCAACCAAAGTTTCAATACAACTTATTGAATTAGATTTACCTTCTTTAACTATATAAGGAGTTGATCCTATGGAAATCCATAATTATTATGATGAATTCATCTTTAAACTTACATATCCAGGAATTGATCCTGATGTTTTAATGTATGCAGGAGCTGTAATTTATGATCAAATAGTTTAAGCAACTTTTCAATTTCATTATTTAGACTTTAAATTTAAAATTCAAGATTATTTCACAAATTTTTAATTTGCTAAAGGAAATGCTGGTCGATTAAGATTATCTGTCTATGATCCTCGATTTATTATGCCATCATTAAATACTTAAATGTTAACATTAAATATACCACCTTAAAAGTGTGAATTAAACTATAAGAAGAAAGAGAGCTTTGTTGAATTCTTAGATTATCTTGAAGTAAATGTTATAAATTGTGAAGATAATGATACTCCATTAAAATATTCAGTTATGCTATTTCCAAATTAATCAATTTATAAAACTGATCTTGAAAACTCTAAATTCTATCATTACTTCCTTATCATTCCTTCATAACTTACTTCCAAATTTAATCTAACTCTCCCTTATTCTAATAATGATGACAGCCTTATTGTTGTAAACATCTAAGATTAAGAAGGTGGAATAGTCAACATAACTGAACCTATACAAATCAAGTAGTATACAAATTTAAGTGAGGCCAATATCAGAGATTACCAATTAAGATTGCATAGTTTTGATGAGCAATTGATAGGATATAGTATTATCACAGATAGACTTACTAAATTAACTGGTTTAATTGATTACAAGGAAGAATTATTCAATGAATTGTTATCCATTGATAAAAATGATTCCTTTTTAAGTAATCAAACTGAAACATTATATCATTCATTATCTAGTATATTAAGTCAAAATGTAAGTCTAATATCTTTAAATGAAACTCATTTATTGAATTAAGTAAACTATAGAATAACGTTGGCAGCAGCAGAACTAATACGATTAACCGATTTATAAAATAGGAATAAATTGACTTCAATTTAAAATATAGAGAAAACCAATTATGTTAAATAATATTACACATATACTAATATCTTATCATCCTATATTAATTATAGAGTCAATATAAATAAAACAGCAACAGAAATCTAATCACAACTAGATGCTATGATCAATTACTTATAGGATATTAGTGTAGCCAATGAACCTATGTATAAAGTATCATCAAATTCTGTCAATATGAATTTTGCATTCTTAACATCTAAACTAGCAAATGAGGCCACTGGTTCTACTATAAAAGATAGTAGTTAAAATAGATTATTAGAAGCAGAGGCAGACACATCAAATACTAATTATAGTAGTACAACTAATTTCTTTAAATTCTCACAAACTCGTTTTATTGATAATCCATTCTATAGTTCGGATGGATTCCCTAAAAATAGTAGTGGTTATTAAGCTGTTGATCCTAAATTGGCTATCAAGAATGCCACAGATCAAAATAAAAATATTTCATCCAGTATGAAGATGAAATTCCCATCTAAAAAAGAATTACCTACAAACACTTCAACTAAATGCATAGCTCAAGTAGACTCTGGTAGTTGGAATGCAGATGTTTGCAAAACTAAAAAGGCTGAAGGAGAAACTATTTGTGAATGTGAATCACTGAATCCTACTTCACTTATGGAATCTTTAGACTATTTACTTGATAAAGCTTCCTAAGTATATTCATTAGACACTTTACTTGCATTTGCATCATTCCCCTTTTATAAAACCATTGTATTTTACTTCTATCTATTTATGACAGGAGGCTATGCTTATGTAGTCTATTGGGGAATGAAGGTAGATCATGTCATGTTCACAAGAATAGCAATTGAAAAAGAAGCCTTAGAGTAAAAGATTAAAGAAGAAGAAGAAAAACTCAAGGAACTAGAATAAAAATAAGAAGATGAAAAGAAAGAAGAAAATGATGGAGCTGCACGAATAGAACAAATTGATACATAAAATGATGCTAATCAAAGCAAAGGTATGTTAGAGCATTAAGAATTTAATGATGTTCAACCCAATTTTTAAGGTGGAGATACAATCTTTAATAGAAACAGAGGAATAAAATTAACTTAGGGAGAAGCTAACCTAGGGAGAGAATAGGCACCTACTTTGATGGAAATTAATGATCATGCTTCATTAATAAAACCTAAATCAAATTTACCCTAAGGAAGTTTATAAGTGATTTCACCTGCTGAAAATGCCCATATAGCGGTGGATGTTTAAAATGCTACAGTTAATTCTCAAATATCTCCAGAGAATAAGACTGAAAATTCTCCCTCTGATTAACCACTTCAATAGGAACCTGAAATTCAAAAGGATAAACCAAAGGAAGATGTAATGCAATAATCGGTTTCCAAGTTAAAGGCATACATTGAATATCTCAAGTATTTCCATTAGATCTTGTCTATTATATATAAAGATGATGAAGAAAAACCTAGAGGTTTAAGAGCATCAATAGTCTATACTAGTATTATGGGTAGTTTAGCGGTACTCTTTGTTTTTGGTCAACCAAATAATATTAGTCTAACATTGACTTTAGCCCTACTTACTGCTCCTGTCAATAAAATTTATTAAGTTTTACTTGAAAAGATGTTAGCACACAAAAAGAAGTCAGTAAGAATAGGAGGTGCTGTTGTTATGATAGTTACGGCTGGGTTTATATCTTATACAATGCTTGCTGGCTTAGTATTAAGTGGTTCAGTAGAAACAGCAAACCAATGGAGTTATATTTTTATAGGAACTTTTAGTGCAGACAACATTTTTTACTCTCCAATACAGTTAGTATTTTAATATGGAGTTCATATGGGATTGATCAATTCACCTGCTATTCAAAGATTTTTGAATAAATTTTTGGATTCTAAAGCTAAGGAATTCCTTAGAAGAATATTTACCAGAAGAAGATGATGTCTTAGATTTTAATGTATTTTTGTAATTGATCATTATTTTTAATTATCATTCTTCTATTATTTTTTGTATTAGTTCTACTTGTAATAAATTCTATTAATTGTACAAAATCTAGTGTCTAAAGATCTTCTTAGGCTTTATTAATCATCTTAATTATTTATTTTCTATTTTTTAGATGATGTAGGTAATGATTCTTCTCTAACAAATTAAATAATGATGTGTTAAGGAGAAGTCAATTATTCTTTGCAAATAGAATATTAATTGCCTACATAAAGGGAGGCTATTTAAAAATATAATGAAGGAATTGGAATGGTTTAAGTAATTGACAAAATGTTGAAATTAAACAAAAACATTCTGATGGGTAAAAGTAAAAGACGAATTTTAGGACCATAAATTTTGGCTAATTTTCCTTAGTTTAGACTCTTGTTTTGAGATTATGAAAGTACTCCCTTGGTGATATAAACCTTGTTAATTGTTGATTAAATATAGGAATAATGATTAATTGGATAAAAATTTAGAATTGGATTTTATAAACATTGAGTAATAAATTTTAAATATTAAAAACGATGATGAAAAAATCTACAGAATGTAATATAATCAATTTAGTATAAAAGTTTTTAAGAATTTAGATATTTTTGGTTAAAACATACAATTGAATTTTAATGGATAGAATTAATACTAAACACTTGCTATTATTGCAGTTATAGCATTCTTCTTTTAACAGAACATACTCGATTTTCTTAATCGAGTTGAAATTCATCTTAACACTTAAACAATCTTTGATTTCAATCCAGACAGAATTTAATTCAATGAGGATAATTATATGTTTGCATTAGCAATAGATTAGGCTAACTTCAATACTCTTCCTTTCTTTAATATCACTCTAAAATAGTATATATACAAGATCCTCAAATGGAACCTTAAATAAACAAGACAATTTCATAGATCTCATCCCATGCACTTAAGATAGATTTCAAAAGATTTTTAAGAACTAGGATTTTTCTACCTAGTTTTCTTAACTTAAATTAGAGGAATGGCTATGTCCTCAACTCAATTATTCAATCTAATTAGGTGGCAGTTTCACAAGTGATATCTTTGAATTTGTAAAAATCACTGTGAGTGAATGTTCCAATAATTCAAATTAAAATTCCATTTTATCATGGAAACCTCAATGTGCTAGTACTCAAGCTAGAGATCGTTATCTTTCATAAGAACGTTCATTTAGAATCAGGATGTAAAAGTCTATATTCAAATATCTAGGTATATGACAAATAATGTTATCAATCCCTTATAAGTATAAAATGTGTCTTAAACCTTTTTGGATGATGAATCTTATTTCTCTTTTCTACTTTCCACAGGAACAGAAGCAGATGTCTTTTATTAGAAATATAATATTACTACTGATGACAATATCATTCCATTACTTAAAAAAGTAGATGAAGAAGTTATCAATGTTAAAAAAGCAGGAGATTTTAAAACCAAAATTGTTCAAAATAATGATTAACAATTTTCAGCTATTTATTTTAGAAGAAGCCCTTACACTTACATTATTAAAAGAGATTTATAAGATATTGCTGATTTGTTATCCTATCTAGGAGGATTTGCAAATATTATTGCTCTTATTTTTGGAATTATCATCAAATCCTATAATAAATCAAGATGTATTAATCATATATATTTAGTTATGATCGAATTAGCTAATCATGTATATGATTTTCCCATAAAGAATGCTACCTTGGCAGAATCTCAAGAAAGAAAGGAAATCAAAAAAACAATAGCCAAGTCAAAAAGTAGAACCATAGTTGTTAAATAATAAGAATAAGATTTACAATCTCAAATACAATCACCTAAACATACATAAAATTAATTATTATTGAATGATACATAAAAATAAGAATAATACAATATATCCAAACAAGATGAAATTTATCAAGTCAAATCAGAATTATAGATTACCAATCGTCAAGATGAATAACTGCTATTCTAATAGGAATAAGAAAAAATTATACAAAAATTAGGAATTAATGATCGTAAGAGTTACTTAACTTAATAAATTTAGAAGATATTAAGTAGAAGCTAACCTATTTTATTTAATTGCAAATATATTTTGTCATAAGTCTTTTGTTTAAAAGTATTTTATGATCGTAACAGTACCCTACTCAAAAAAGCAATGTAATAAGTTATATTCATATTATTAGTAAAAAAATAAACAAAGATTTGGATATTTGTGTGATAATAGATACGGTCAAAGAAATTAATTTAATTAAAGAATTATTGTTAACTCAAGATTAATTAGTTTTATTTGATTTTGCTCCAAAATAAGCAATAAATATTTAAGAAGAAGAACAAAAAATGACAAGAAGTTTGGTAAGAAGGACTTTGGAAAGTATGAGATCAAATTCAAATTCTTAAGATAGTTTATAATAAAACAAATCAATTTAAGTTTACTATAAGTTATTTTAGGTAAAAGTATTTCTAATTAATATAGGCCTATGATCATATTCATCAATCTTTATAATAAAATAACAAAATTAATGAGAAATTGATTGAGAAATTAGGACAAGAAGTAAGAGATATTTTTGAAGTTTCTCATTTCATTTAATGGGAAAGAAAATCAAGGAAATGTCTTAAAGATGATGTATAGTGTGATTCTGTTAATTCAGATCCACTTTGTATAAATAATATTGAATAAATAAAGATTAATTTGAATATAAACACATGAATGAATATTATAATAAACATATTCATGATTAATTTAAATAACTTAGATGTCATTCTTTTATAATAATGAATAAGATTAAACATTACCATTCCCTAATGGTTACTAATATAATTAAAACTATGAAATTTAGTAACCAAAATCATCAAAAGAGGATGATCTCAAAAACAAAATTATTCCAAAGAATAATAATAATGATCATCTAAAAAATCAAAGAAATAGAATATTTGAATATACACCTGAAATTAAAGTAAGAAAAGAATTATACTAAACAAGATATTAATCTACAACAGATAAAAGACACAGGATATTCGATTAAGAAAAGATTATTGATTAAACTCATAAAAAAATACAATAAAACTAAAATAGTAATGTCTCAAATAATAATAATATTAAATCTTTAATTTTAAATGAAATGGAAACTATTAAACAAAAGTCTTAACTATACTCTGGAATATATTCACAGTTATTATAAAAAGTAAAAATTGATACAAAATTAGTTAATTTAAATTGTTGAGAGTAATAAAGAAGATTACAATTTATAATTGGATCCTGATTTTAATAATATCATATTTAAAATACGAACATTACAAGGTCTTGACATTAATAGGAAAATATAAATTGAAAAAATCATCAAAGTGATTGTTAATTAAGATGAGAAATTATTATTTTAAGGATTAGTTAAAGAATTGATATAAAATGAATGGATGTATTGGATAGAACCATTATATTTTGATATATAAAAATAATAAATACCTAAAGAGCAATGGAAATAATTCATTGAAAAACAAAAATAAATATATAAAATATGATAATTTTTCCATTTTTTTACTATATTTATTTTTATCTATAGAATACTAAAATAATTTTTGATACCTAACATTAAATTATAAAGTTTTGTATTACTGAATTAATATATGTGCTTGATGAGAGAAGGATAAATAAATTGCAATCATAATTAATTAATAATGTTTAATTCTTACTCATATGAAAAATAACTTGCCTTATCTAAAGAGATTGATAAGATTAAGAAAGGATATATGAGAGAACGAGAAGTTCGTAAAGGTATTGTTGATTGAATAAATTAAGAATTTAATAATCGGATGGCATAAAATTATAGGAAAAGAGTGGAAAATTTTGTTATCAATATGCTTGAGAATCCTGTAGTTTGTGCTGAATACAAACAACCTAATGCTTAAGCTTTTAGATAAGAAGATCCATCTAAGAATTTGGGTGATCCACAATTTTATGTTAAGGGATTCAAGCATGAGAAAGATCGTATCCAAGAAGCTTTGGACAAGAATAAAGATCTTGACTTTCTTCCTAATAGATAAGTTGCTCATTATTGTTTTCGTGAAAGGGATCCATCTAAAGATATTAAACGTGATGTGTTTCGATACAGAGATAAAACTAGTCTAGAAAGGATAGAACAGTTTTTAAAGGATCACACATAAACTTAAGTGGAGAACCAGAAATTCAGCAAGAAGAAAGTTATTAATATGGAAAACCTTTCAGAAAATATGAGTTCAATAGATAGGAAAGCTTACATAAGCAGATTGATTGCCAAAAATTTACTTCCTAGTTTACATCAAAAAACACATTTTTAAGCTGCATCAACTATGTTTAATAATTTGCCATGTATACTCCTTGTGTTAATTTTCTAGTATCTCTTATGGATCATGCTAGATCGGCTCCATTGTTAAAATAAGCAGAACAAGACGAAAAAAGTATACAGTATTTATCTATCATTCTAGAATCTCAACAATAGCAAAGGGAAGTTTAGAAAACTGAAGAAATGGAATAGAAAGATAATAAAATTAAATAAGGTAATGAATTAGAGACCTTTAATCCTATTGAGACCTCTAAATCTGTATTAGAAAAATGTAATGTGATTCGCGGTAAGAATCCTAAGATTAGTATAATTCATAAAGGATAAGGACATTTAATATCTACATTAGACAAATCAATATAAGAAATATATAAAGATATTTATGGAATAGATATAAGTCAAGGTAAATTTTTTTAAAAATGAATTTATTATAATTATAATTAACTCTTCAATTAGAAGATTATATATATTATTATTATTAAGTATATCATAATTATTATTACAAAAAAATTGATTTTATTAGAATATTAATGAAATTTTATTATATATAATAATCTGATTGATAAATCAACTATCCAACAATAGGTTAGTATTCTATTTTCCTTTAGTTCTCTAGCGACAATATATATATAATCCTACTCCAATCAAAAGTATACCAAGAATTATTACTATAATAGCCCAAATAGGAAAGCCCCCTTTATCTTCAGGAGAAGGAGGTATATATTCTTCTATTTTTATCTTCTCTTCTATTGAGATCTAATAATTTGTATTTGATATATTAAATTTCACTTGATCCTCAAATTTACTTTGATCTGTACATAGTTAATATGATCTTAATAATGAATAATGTTATAATTTAATTTAATCTTTATCTGATGTTAATAAATGTAATGTCCCATTAAAAGTATAAACAAAAGACAATAATTAAAAATTCTATTCAAAGTTCATCTCAGAAAAAGCCAAACGAGCTATTGCATTTTTAGGTTTAGAATTATTGCTAGGTGTTTCCATATCATATATCAACAATTCATAATGAGTTTTAGCAAAATAAATAAATTAGAGAATATTTGATTAAAATGAGGGATAAAATTCTTATAATTACCAATCTTAATATTATTAGTATAAGCCATTGAATTCAAATTTAATTATTTCACATAATTCATTTCTTGAACAGTCCATTTCATAATTAAAAGAGTATGATGCACTATTTTTAAAGATTATAATAATCTCATTTTTTCTCAAAACAAATCCAGCAGATAGTTAAATTTCTTGTAAATTTATCTTTTATTTAGCAATTTCTGCATTTATTATAAACCCTGAAAAATAATGTTATGTAAATGTTCCATTTATTTCTCTCATTTCGAATACAGGGTTACCCCAATTATCTATTGAAATAAATTAATAGACATTCTTTTATAAATGAGTGAATTCCATTTACTTAAGATTAACATACTATGAGAAATTTTAAATTAATTCAAATAACTCTAAATTGGTTCCTTCTCCTTTTGTATCATAAACTTTAATATAGTTCCCAACGTATAAAAAGAAATTGTTTTAGTGAATAAAAACCTTTTTTATTTGAGATTAAAATTATAATTTATTATCTAATAATTTACAATCCTAATAATTTTTACATTAAATGATCCTTAACCAAATAGATTCTTTTGTTTCAGCTTAAACATATATATTTTCTCCAACTATTAATAAAATAGATGTAAATTGATATGCTCCATCCAAATTAAATTCTTAAAATGTAAAATTCTCTTTATTAACAAGATTTAATTTGTTCGACATTAATTAAACTAATCTATTACTATTAAACTCTTATATTTATGTACTGAATTCCAAAATCTCTTTTTCCATTTTCAAAGATGGTTTAAGTGTAATATTTTTTATTGATTAATCTACAAATGCAATATCAAAAACTTAACCTGCATACCAATCTTGACCCAAATCTACACAATTTATTGTATCATTATTCTTTAGATATTTTAGATCGATATGATCACTCATCTATATAATTTTTCCACCTCTATTCACACTATTTATTAAAATTGATTAAACTAGTGTATCTGATAAATCATTTTTAACTGAAAAATCTAATTGGATCTATTTAGTGTATGATATTTATTCATAATTTTGATTGACTTTACTTGAAACTAAAAGATCCCCAGTGATGTAATAATTTGCTATTTATTTATTTATTGTGTCAGTAATAAGTATATAGTTGCTTACAACAGAAAATAGAGTAGTAGGTGTTGAATTTATTGAATAAAATAATGTATCAAAACTACTTGATAAAACCTTATACACTAAAATTACTTAAGTTGAACTTTACTTATTGTATCCATGAATATAAAATAGATTACTATCATAGGAATAATCAAGTGTAGATAATTTTATATCAGAATAATGATTAAATGATATTTGCTTCTCCATATAGATATTCCTTTTATTTGCTTAATTAAAGACTGTCACAATATATTAATCCCCATTTATTGGTTTTGTGAATATCACAAAATGATTTGCAAAAATAGCTAAATTCGACTCCGAATAATCCAATTAAATAGTTCCATACCAAACAAGAGTTTGAAAATCATATTCAATATCAAACATATATAAAATATTTCCTTATTCAATAAACAATTAATTTTTCTAATTTTCTGAAGCATATATATTTTGAGCAACAACATCAAAAGTATTGGTTAATTTATGTTTATCTGAAATTGTTATTTCATATATTTTGATCTGTTCGTTTATTAAGACAAATAAATGAAAACCATCTGTTACTATTTATTTTACAGTACTTTCTATATTAATTGTAGTCAAAATTTCAAAATTATTTGTCTAAGTTGAAAAATAATAGATTGTAATATTAATTTCTTCGAAAGTTGCAAAGAATAAGGATTCTTAATTAGACCACCATATTTATTCAACTGAATTCTACAACTTTTTAAATTTATCTTTTGTAAAAAGAACTTTACAACTTAGTTGAAGAGTACCTTCACATAAATAACCTTAGACTTAAAGTTCTGTATCTTGTTAAATAAGATAAAAGGTTAATTATCCATTTCCTTTTAATATTTTTCGATAACCCAGTTCTGTTGTATCAGAAATACCATTAAAATTAAAACTTTTATGTTTTTCAATTTCAATTTTGATTAAACTATTAGCTTGAAATTGATATTTTAAATTAGAACCTTAATATATAGGCCTTAATTTGATTACATCACTATCTGAATTGATTCCACCTACTATTAAACCTTAGGAATATTAAGTTTAGAATATCTCCTGAATTCCCAAATCTCTTGTTTTGTAAAATACAGTTATCTCACAATTTTTTGGATAATTATCTTAAACTAAAGTTGCTTTGTAATAATCCTTATCAATAGTAGAAACTAGTGATAATTGTAAAAAATAATAATTATTTATTGCATAAGCAGCAAGTTTAGTATCTGTAATAATTATAAAACCTTCCGCATTTGGATTTGTATTTATGAAAGTTTATTCATTACCCATATTTAAATTGTATGTATTTTATAATTTTTCATTTAACAACGTCACTGTGTTATTTTTCAATAAGAGTATATTTCTTTTGGTGATATATATTTTATATTTATCATCTAGATTTTATATTTCTGCTATTTACTATTCCTTATTTCCATTTTAATACAAGATTTATTTATTTGATATTATAGCGTACGTATTTGTGTAGATATTATAATCATACCCTTTGACATCATTTAAAGAAGTTTCAAATATTTTTATTAATTCCCATTAGTTATTTTTGTATTAAACAATAATAATTTCACCATAAACATTCATTATACTTAGTTAGCCATTTGTATGAATTTAAAAATCCTTAATTAACAATTTAAATGAATCTTTTTTCAAGAGAGTTCTCAAAGTGTTTTCATCTAAAGAATCTAAATACTTTAAATTTCCCTCTTCTTCTACATAAATATATATTTTATTTGAGATTCCTCTGAACATATAATTGTCAATTTGGTCCATTTTTCTGAAATCTGAAGTTGGTTTTTCAACATCAAGGTAACTTGCCTAAATTGAATTCTTCACAAGGAAATAGCTATTTTTCTATTCATCATCACATTCTATAACAGTTAATTTATCTATATATATTATATCATAACAAATAGATTTGATTTTTGTTTAACAAGGCTCTATCACTTCGATTTAAGGTAGATTTAAATAGTTTCCTTTATTGGATTCTGCATAGTAAGTTTCACCAATTACTGTTAATATTATTATATGATTAAGTGGATCACGACTGTTAGTGGTTTTCTTTAGTTTTTAAGAAACAGTCTTTGTGTTTGATACTCCACCTATAATTACCTCTTAATATTTTTAAATTGGAGTAGTTATTGTTAGGAAATTGTTGGTTTGTTTTAAGGTGAGTCTTTCATAATAATTACTATGGAAGATAGAGGAAAGTGGAACATTAATCACTTCTTTTAAGGCTCCAGTGAGGAATATGGTGTTGTTATAAAGATAGGAGCATGAGTTCGCTAGAACTATCATATATGTTAAAAGGAGTTAAATTTTGGTCATTTTATATTATTAAAATGTGGAATTTAATGTAGAGGCTTTATGTATAAATTTTGAATACATAAGGAAAAAAATGTATAAATTAAGTAATTAAACCAAAATTCTGCATAATTTTTAAAATAATTAATTTATTGTTTATTATTATAATAATAATATTAATGCTATTAAATAACTATAATTTATATTTAGAATAACTTATTTCAATATGACTAATAAGTTAATCTAAAAAATCTGAAATACTTAAGGATGAAAAATATATGATCTATTTTGATTCTTTTATTTCATCAGATTAGGTAAGAAAACAGATTTAAGAGTCATACTGAATTGAAAAATCCATAATTTGTTCAAAATTTTACGAATTGCCTTAATTTATATATAATAGAGAAAGAGAGATTTTTGGCTTTGATGACAATATTGTGATATATCCAATTTTTACTAAAATATACCTTTAAAAAATTTGAATTGCAATGACACATAAATAAGAATTCATTTATTCATAGATTAATTTAAATCTTTGTATTCCATGCTTATTATTCCAATTGGTTATTCTTCTTCTTAATAATTTGGTTACTTCTTTCTAAGTTTATCTATAAATCTAGCATTTTAATCTCCTTGAATGTAATTTGAGATATCAAATACATCTTTAACCTCTTAACCAAGTTTCTCAATCAAAACTTTATTCAATGGATTATTTTTTTCATCTGATAATGCAACCTTTTCATATGCTGAATAGAGTTTATAATAGATTTGCATTCCAGGAGTGACAAACTAACCTTTTTTAAACTTTTTGTCTAACATCATTTTAGCCACATCTCCAAATTGAACTCCAAGTGTCTATGTATAAGCTCGTCTATATAAATCTAGATTTAATTAAATACTTATTCTCTCTTCTTCCAGGTAATGAACGATCATTTTCAATAGATATTACTTCTTTTGGAGCAAAATTAAATAAAATCTTTTGATCCTTGTTTAATAATAACTCTTTGATCAATTCAATTTCTTTTACTTTATCAATCAAAACACAGATATCAATATCTGAATTGATTTTATTACTATTTTTTAATTAAAAATTTCATACATAGCCTTATTTAATAGAATTGAATTTTGATCCTGAAAGAATTTACCACAAAACAATTAATGTAATAAAAATTTAAAAGTAAAAACAATAGGTTTACTGCGATCAAGCATTGCTTAAATTTACTTAGTCAAATATTCTTTCTGATTGCGATAACCTATTTTACTAACAATACTTTATTGAATTTATTTGATGGATTTTTTCTTTGGTATTTCATTGCTATCTTTTGAGACTCTTTAATCTTCATAATACTACTTTGTATTCTCCTTTACTATTTCAGATACATCTATCAAATTATTATTCTAGATATCTATAGCATCTGCACTTTACCATTCAACTTCCTTGTCTCCTACAGGCTATCGATGACTACTCAATGCCATTTTGTATGATTCATCCTTATGAGTTTGCATTCCAGAAATATAGTCCAATTTCTAAGAGAAAGTTTATCGAAAGGACATTTTCAAATTCTTACCAAATGAAGTTTTAGCAGGATTTATAGATGATATAGGACTACATCGATTCAAAACCATTGGTTAAGATTTCATATAAGTAATATCTTAGACTAATCTTTACCTTTCAAATTTCTCTTAATTTTCTTTTCTAAAATTAAAGTCATAAATTTAATTCGCCAATTCAATTAGATCTAATGAAAAATAAATTGTAAAATTTACATAATTATTTATTATATATGGCAACAAAGAATCCTAAAACAACAAAGACAATATTAGCAAATCCTCCTAAAATTGAAAGAAGTTTATCCATTTTTTAATATGATCTTGATATATATGTAGTGTATGGAGATCTTCTGAGATAGATGGATGCATATGTTTCACTAGCATAACTATTTTAATCTCTATAATCTCCAGATTCTTTGGCAAACAACTCTTTTGTATCAAAAGTATTTCCAGTTGGTAGTAAATTAGTATCTGTTTTCATAAGATATTTAGTAAAGAATATATCAGCTTCCTTACCTACAACTTAAGGAATAAAGGAGAAAAACAATTCATCATCCAAGAATGATTAAACATAATCATCCCCTTTTAATGGACTGATTATTTGATTTGTTATATATCTGAATAGTATTGACTTTATACATTTTTATTCTAAATTATCTTTATTATGTGAGCCAATGTTAAATCACTTCATTTGATGCACAATTAGGTTACCATGTATAAAAGGAATTTGTATTTGATTGGTTGCTACATTGACTAACAGTTATTTTTACAAAATCAAAAAATTTATTTGAATACCTTCCTTTTAAAGTAAATGAATAATTCATTCTAATTATAGTGATATTTTAATACTATGGACATAACCAAGTGTCTAAACCAATCTCATTATATTGTTGAGTAAAATTTTATCCAAAAGGATTAAAGATCTCTTGAAATCTCTAAACAGAACAAGGAACAAGATCAATTAAAGTTTCTTACTTAGATAATGATCCATTACCCAATCGTTCGTATTGTCTAAATTATAAATTAAGATACCTTGATACCATGGTGAGATTGAAAAATGGATTGGAATTAAAATTTGTTTATTCGATAGCTATTGCAAACATGAAGTTTGTTTCATTTAGATATATTTAATCTGGTTGATCTTCAAAGACTTGATTACTCTCACTTTGAATGTTTACTTTGTCAACAAAATCTTTTAAGTTGGATTAAAAGAATAACACAACGATTGCCAATATAACCAGAGTCATTAAACCTCCACATCCTGTTTTATATTGATCTTCTCCGTTGAGATTGAGAAGAATATTTTATCCAAACAAATCAATTGACTTAAGGACTTTTAAATAAGTATCTAATTTACATTTAACTAAGGATTTTTTGGAAGTGCTCATTTAAAAAATGTTTATATTATAATTTAATCTTTCAGGTATAATGTTATATTCAATAAGAGAGTAATAAAATTATTTTTTTTAAGTATATATATTAAATAAGAGTGTTATAAATAATAGGTCTCATTTTTAATTACTAACATATATATTCAAATTATATCATTCTTTTTAAAAGAATTTATATTTCTATTATGTCAAAGTAAAAACACTATGGTTTTATTCATCATCACTTAAATCTATATATAATATTAATAGAATTTACCTGTATATTTCTACTCATTCTCATCACATAAGTAATTGAAGAAACTAATAGTAGTTTTTATCTTTGACGATGCAAGTGGAGTGATATTTTCAGTCCAATCATACAAATAGTTTTCTAACATTTTATTTTCTGTCAAAATTTTCTTAAACAATAAAATCAAAAAATCATGATCTGGTTTGTTATTACTTTGATTCCATTTGATGTACCCAAAAAGTTCAGCAAATGGAAGTTTACTCATAATTTTAGAACTTAGATATTATTCTTTATGTCTCATCACTTCATCATTGTAAAGTATTGTATTTGGATATTTTATCCAAGGAAGATGACCTAAGATCAAAATAGTATATCTATTACCTTTAAAGAGAAATACAAGAGTATAAGCAAGCATTTCAATGTCATCAATAAATCTGTATGGCAATCTTTTATGCACTTGAAGAGGATCATATAGTTGAGTGCCTTCTACTTCTTGGGAATATATAAACTAATCGGCTTCCTTGGCTATTCCAAAATCAATCAGATATATTTATGAATCTAAGAATCATTAAAATAGAAAAAAAACCTTCAAGAGATTTAATCATTAGATTTGTAGGTTTAATATCTCTATGTACAATATTCATAGTATGGACTTCCTTTAATATTTCTAGTACTTTTATGGCAACACAGCAAATACATTTTAAGGAGAGTTGTTTCATTTTAGCCCTTAAGCTATGTAGATCTGTATTTAAATATTCCATGCTCAAATATGTAGATCTTCCTGATTCTCCCAAAGAGTATACTTTTGGAATTCCTGGGATATGTGATAACTTTTTCATAATTTTATACTCATTAGATAAGTCAAACTTAGAGTATTTAATGGCAACTTCTTATTTTGTGGTATGATCCACACCTCTAAAAATAGTACCACATCCCCCTTTGAATAGCTTCTCATGTACAGTTAAACCAGGAATATCATCAATTGAGGATATGGTTTTATGATTGATGATAATCTAGGAATGTCTAGTCATTTAATTAATATTATAAAAATGATTTAAACTGTATAATTTAGGTCTTAAATCCAAAAATGAAGTTTTAGAATGAGTTTATAATGTACTTTGTCATATTTATAGTTCTAATTTTTTATCACATATTAATTTTAATCAAGTAAAAGTATTGAAAAATATTGTGTTAACATGAATGAAAATGTAATTATATTATCAATCTAATATATAGGAATTCATTTTGTCTGTTTGAGTAATGCTTCCCATAAATTCTAATTGTGATTGTTATGATTATATATATGGATCAGAAATAAGTTTTTTAAGAACATATAAATTGATCAAAGGGATTGTATAAATAATTAAGATATTTATTTATTTTTGCTTCTTGCTAGCATGAAATCTTAAAATTCGAAAAAACCAAATTTAAAGATAACTTTAGACAAGAAGTCAGTTGCATAATTGTCTAAGTCAGATAAACCTCCTAGCTCTAAGTGTTCTCAAAAGACGATATCCTCTATAGATAAGGTAATTTAATGAGACTAATTTATTTGATTTAGACAACTGCTTCCTCCAAACAATAAAGTTTCAAATTTCAGGAAAGCTTCTCAACTCCAAATCCATCCTTCATTTCAGAAGGAGATAAGAAATGTATATATTTGTATAAGTTATAATTTACAGCAGTTGAACCTCATCAATCTTAGCTCATCCAATTCCTGATCCAAGAGAATTTACAACTTTAAAAATAAAACTCAGATAAAGATAAAATAATCACCAAACTCTTAACTACAAACAAACCTATGTCTTAATAGAGAGCAAATGCATCTAACACAGAACGAAATATGAATAAATAATCTTCAACAGAGCAGTAATATATTTTTAACTAGAAGATCTAGAAAAAATATCGAATTAAAAAAAACAAACTCTCCTCTAGGGTTCACTTTTTGCAACACCGAATAAGTGAATGATACCAGAACGATTTAAAGTTAGCCAATAACAAAATCAAATAAGAGACTCCCTAAAGAGTTTTAAATTGTACCTAATCAAAGAAGGTTTTTCATCTGAACAAACTTTGAAAAATAATATCTTGTTTGATTTTAATGTTTTAGTTTATTTTCAATAATTATTTAGTATATTCTTGAATGCTTCTTAGAATATAATTTAGATTCCATATAAACTTATATATATTATAGTAAATATGATATTGATTCTTGAAAATCAATTGATAAGTATAATAGTTAAAAATAACACTATCATTATTGATTAGGTTCAATAATGATCTATTATAAACTAACTCATCTTCTTAATCAGAAAAAGAACTTAATTTCTATAATAATTTTATGCTCAGTATTTTGCTTTGCTATAGTCAAACCTTAGATGTCCTTTCCGTTTCCATCTTATCTAATTGTTTATCATTTATATAACAATTTAAATTCTAATCATAATTTTTAGGTTTTCTCTTTCTATGAAAAAAAAAACAAGAAACAATCTGAAAATTATGATTAGATTACATAGCATACTGCTCTTAATATTTTTATAATTTCATTTTTTTGTATTATCATACTATTCATTGTAATTATAAAGTATTCTGACTTTTAAAATAACTATGCACTAATTAATTAAGTCTAATAAAAAATTATAAATTAATAATATAATATAAAATTTAAATGTTAAAAACTCACATTTTATAAATATAAACAAAGAAATAGTTGCTTTCATTGAGATTTACTTAGACATTTGTATACTTAGAGATATTTTCTAACATGAGATAATGAGTTGTTACATATATAAATAACCTATTAATTTGATTAGATATTTACATGATATTTAGTAATTAACAATTGAATTAAGGAACAAAGGTTTGAGATATAGGTTTCATTCATATTGGAACGGAAATTGAAAGTTAGATAGTTGAAATCTCCAAATTTGACAGAATGTGTTGGTTTTTCAGCCTAATTTGAAAATTCAACAATTGTATGGAGATTGGCATCCTTTAACAATTTAAAATCAGTTTAATCGTTAGGAACATAACCGTAACATATATGATTATCTAATTAATATATTGACCTCTTTATCTATTCCATTCCTGTACAAAAGGCTATAATATAATTCTTGTATGAAAAGTCAAGGTTATGACATTGTGAGATTGAAGTATCAAGATATAAACTCAATATTGAACTAGAGTAGTGTTTTTTAGTTTTCAGATGGAATTGATAATGAATTACTTTGTCTTCAATAACATTGGCAAGTATTTTTTTATAAGATATATCTTATTTTTGTTTCATACTTATTCTTTTGGTATTCTTACCAAGATCCAAGGATGATCCAGAAATAAACATCGGATATTGCTGTGGATTATAACACTGAAATATCACTTTTCGATGATTCCATACATCAGCTATACCTTTAAAGATTTAAATAAGGATTACATGAAGATTCTATTGTTCTCATGAGACGATTGGGGCCAAATTCCCATTCTACATTACTTTACTCATTAAAAGAAGAGACAAAGTATTTATATTAGAAATTATGAATAGGGATATCGATAGTCCAAAGATGTCCCTATATAAGAGTTTTGACTTACATGATTCCATTTCATTCTTTTAGCTTGATGTAGAGACCAATTACCGAAGTAGTCAGAATCACCAGAGATATAAATTGCATCACCAAAATGAAGTTGATAATGTAATTGAAAGGTTAACATGTGTGTTTATAATTTTTAATGATTATCATTTAAGATTGTTGCCATCTCATTTGTAATTCATAATAGTTATTATTTTCAATGTTACGTATCTAAAATGAAATATTATTATTTTGTAATATACTTCTTTATTCTAATTTCAATTATAACCTAAATAATAATAATAATAAATGGATATTCTAATTCATTAATCCCCTGGTGAACTTGTCTACTTATACATCTCAGCCAGACGATTATAAAATTTAGATAATACCAATATCCAAGACTTCAGATGTAGAGTATATTCAAAGGATGATTTCATTGGAGAAACAGAAGTCTCTCGTTCTACACTTGATCCTGACTTTAAATAACCCATTCCAATTATGTATAAGTTCAATAAGAGATAAAAACTTGTCTTCCAAATGATTGATGCTGATTAAGAATTATCAAGTCAACTTGTGAGTCAGAATGCTGCTACTTCTATAGTGGGTATTTGCAAGTAGCCCTTAGCAAAATTGATGGGAGCAAGAAATTCTTTAAGTCAATTAAATTTGGTCAGAGGAGATTAAGTTGTCGGCAACATCATAATTCATGTAGCCAGAAAAGGACCTCAAATTACAGGCTAAAAAGAATAAGGACAAAAAGTAACAGAAATTAAATGGCGTTGGGGAGGTATTTAATATTTACAATTAAGGTAGGTATCAAATTACTTGACCTTGACTTTTTCACTAAATCAGATCCATTTGCAAAGTTTCATAGGATTAATGGCTAATAAACAGAGCTGATTCATAAAACAGAAGTCATTAAAAATAACTTAAATCCAAATTGGATGAGTTGGGAAACAACAGAGAATGAGATCTTCAAATACTCCAAAAATCTCTATGTAGAAGTCATGGATTACGATAAATTAGGATCAGAAGAAGTATGATCACATCTAAAATATAGATTGGGCACGTCACGATAGATTATGACGAAATCAAAATTAATAAAAGAAATGAGTTTCCCTTATTAACACCTAAAGGAAAAAATGCTGGCACATTGAAATTATTAGAATTAGTCATTGTAGAACCTCAAGAAGAACATATTTAAATAGCTTAAGAAGAACCAAAAGAGCCTACCTTTTTAGATTACTTAATGGGTGGATGGTAAATGTCATTATCAATTGGTATTCAATTAAATTCTAAATAATAGGAATTGATTTCACTTTTTCAAATTAACCCATCACTAAAACTGATTCTTTGCATAAAATAGATCCTCATAAATTAAATTATTATCAATAAGCAATCAAAGTGATTGGAGGTGGTATCATAGCATTCGACTATGATAAACAAGTACCTGTCTATGGATTTGGAGGAACACCTAAATTGCCTACCTACACTAAATCTACAATGGATGATTGTTTCCCATTAAATGGAAACAAAGACAGTCCTTGTTGTAATGATGTGGGAGGAATCCTGTAAGCTTATATTGAGGCAGTTCCAAAAATAGTATTTTCAGGCCCAACTTTTATTGCAAATGTACTAAATAAAACTCTGTAATTTGCAAAGGAAAATGCAAAAAATAATACATATACAGTAGCCATGATTTTGACTGATGGTTAGATTGAAGATCAGTAATCTAAATTCATAAATATTTAGAGATGATGCCATAAAAGTACTACTTGAATGTTAACCTTTGCCTATGTCAATCATTATAATCGGAGTAGGAGATGAGAACTTCAAATACATGAAATAGTTTGATGATCCAATATTCCTAAAAAAACATTCAAAAACAGATATGAATATTAGAGATATCATTTAATTCGTGTCATTCTAAGATTATAAAAATGATATTGAATAAATGAGTTCAGCTGTTCTTGATTAATTGCCTAAATAATTTATGGACTACATGCATATCAATAACATCTAACCTATTAAGATGTAATCTGTTCATCTTAGCAAAGCTTTTACATGAATAGATATATATATATATAGCTATTAAATTTAATTGATATTTATTATAATGTGGATGATTATCAAACTTTGACGTTTGAGAAGTCAACACTCTTAACAAGGGCCAATGCTTACTCACTTACTCCTAATTCTCTAGTGAATTCATTCTTGGTATTGGTATAGATATCGGTTTCTTCAGCATAGGTGTTATTCTCTAATTCTAATTCAGCAGTGTATTATTTTTGATCAGCAGCTCTTTAGTCTCTGAATTCGACCATTGAGTCAATCTTTTCTAAATAAATTAATTTAATTATTGATACCATTAGTTGCTGTCAAATCTACTGTTGCTCTGTCAATTTATCTTCCAAATTCATGATATTCATCATCCAATTATTCAAGGTATTCTTCATTATCAATTACATCTTGAGCCTCTTAAGCTGTTAAATCATTAATTTAATCTACAACAGCATTTCTGAATTCATTAAGAGCATCTACAATGTTCTTCAATACATCTTAATTAGAAAAGTTTTGATTAGATGCTAAACTAATCAAAGCCTTAATCATTGGAGCCATTCTGGATCTTGATCTGATCTTACTCTCAATGTTTTTAAGTGTATTTTAGAATCTTCTGATTTATAATAAGGATGGGTTAGTAAGTGAAGCAAGGAGAGCTAAAGCATCATCAACTGAAGCTGTAGCATCATTCAATTCAGCAACTTATGCTTCAAAGGCTTCATGCTCTTATTCTCTAACTAAGATTGCCTCATCATAATTCTTTCTGTTGTCTTCTTGATAACCAATGACAGAGTCAATTTTATCTTAAATTTAAGCTCTTCTTGGATAAAGAAGATTATCTAAAGTATCTTATGTATTGTTAACATCTAAAAATATTCAATTTTTATATTACCAATGACAGCATCTTAGATGTCTTATTCTAATGAAACAACCAAGGAATTGTGTTCATTTGTTCTTATTTAGAAATTGTATTCTAATTCTTCTAACTCCTCTTCCATATCGTTGATGAGTTCTTCAATAGCATCAATCAATTCTTAAACTGGTCCTCCAGCCATTGAGTGTAACTCAACCAAATGAAGCAATGCCTTTCCATAATTGCTCTTAGCCAAATCAGCTTATACTTTGGCCATATTTCTCTCTTAGACTCTAGCTGTGAAGGCCACAGCAATGAGGGCAATCAGAATAATAGATTTCATTTATTTTATTATCAATCACATAAAAACGAATTTTTCCCATTATCAACCATTAATTAATCATACCTAATACACTCTTTTTAAAGTCATTCAACTATCTAAACACTCTATTTTACTCCTTTCTCTTGCCTTGACTATATAAAACAATCAAAAAACCAATAGATGAAGATATTTGAAAAACCAAAAACGAATTTTTATCAGACAAATAGAAATTTTGATTAATCGATTTAATTAACAATCATATAAAAATACCATAAACCAAAATTGTCTATTTTGTTCTTTTCGTTTTCTTGAAAATATATTAAATGCATAAAATTATAAATTTCACAAAAAATACATAGAACAAATATGAAAATTTAATAATAACCTTATATAAGTTATTATGATTATAAATATTAAGCAATAAAGCTATTTCATTATGAGATGAACCCTATTGCCACCTATATTTAATGTGAATGCTTAGATTTAGAATTGAAACGATCTCTCATCTATTTTAAATCATCAAGCATTTTCTTTTAATTTTTACTTAATAATTATTTATGATCTATGACTTGCCATTCAGTTACATCAGTTTCATCATCAATAGTTTATATCATAAAATCAGAATCTGAATTCTAACTCATCACTCTTTCAACTTAATTTTCATCTATTAAAAATGTAACATCTTCTTCAAAAAAATACATAAACACTTTTTTCTCTGGAGTTTATATTTATTCTGAATTAAATCTTGTTAGTTTGTTATTTTGTTTAGGTATCACTGTTTACTCTTAAAAGGACAAGGATCTCTACTTGTTCACCTCTTAAGTCAAATTGAGATGTTAATGAAACCTAGCTATTATTCCTAGATTCTATTGCATGTTTAAATGATAACATTTATATAATTCTAAATTCTAGTTTTTCCCATTGTGATCAATTATAATTTAAAGTTAGTAGTTTTTCAAACTTGATTATTTAACAATAAAATTCTAATACAATGGACTCTTTGTAAGTAAACAGCAAAGTGAAAAATTTTCTGATTGACAAAATTTACCACATTGCTGATTTGTAATGAGATAACTTTTAAGACAAATGATCCATTGTTCTGCTAATATCTTTCTGTGATCTGTAACATGTTCTAAATATATCGAAATTGCTATGTTTTGATCACTAGTTTTAGAATTTTAAGTATAGTTTAAAATATTCGAATTGGAGGTACCTTAATTCAAATAGGCTCTTTTGTTAAGGATCATTGAGATATATTTATCTAGATGATATTTTTGAATTTGCATTTGAAGAGTTTGAATGATGCTGTTTTAAAATTGTTTTAAATTATAAAATAGTCAAGCTTTTTAATCATCTTATCTACTCCATTTTCGGTTTTTTAACTTTTTTGAATTTCTTATTAGAACTCACGTCTTCCAATTCTCTATCTTAGATGTTAGACAGTATTCTTTTTTTTAACATCACTCAGTAACTTTAGTCCATATTAATAATACTGTATATATGATACTATTCTATTGATTATATATAAAGTGTATTTATTTATAAAAATAATTAATATTATGAGATATTATTAAATATTATTATTTCCAATTATAAATAATTATGTATTATATCACTTTAAATGAACCTAAGCATTTTTAATAATAACTATGAAGTAAAATTGAAAGAGTTCATGATTCAATTAAATTTTATCCTAAATATATTCAAGAATAATTTTACATTTAAATTGTTATCAACCTAAAAGAATAATTTTTTAGAATGTTTTTTTGCATATCTGACTTTAATGATTGAACCATCAATTACTTTAAGTTTAGATTATAACGATTCTTTTTCTAAAAGAAAAGTGCCTGTTTATGTTAATAGAAAACAACCTTCATAATCATTAAGATTATGATTTCCATTAACAATTCCTATATTAAAGATATAATCATCAGCATTAAGAACTTTCAATTCAACTTTCATAATAATTTTTTTTTATTCTTCAACTCCTTTGAAATAAACAAAACACTTGGAATCTTGTGCTTAGGCAGTTCTCAAATTATTTGTAAATACAATTTCTTTGCTTGATTTATTGATATCGAATTATTCTAGTCTTTGTTAAATTTATTTTATAGGAACTACTTATTATTATGGTTTGATAACATTAGCTGGTTCACGAAACTTTAATTGCTTTACAAACAAACTTACTAAATCTGATTATTATGATTAACAAAAATTTTAGATTTAACTTTATAATTAATCAAGCTATTCTTAAGTTTTTTAACTAATGTCAAATTTCTTAATGTAATTATCCAAATATATATTCAAGAAATCTTTATCTATATGTTCCTACTTCATGATAGCTTAAGTGACTTCAACAAACATTTGACGAGGATGTATTTGTTCATAAAATTCTTCAAATTTTCTAGAATTGTTAGGTGTACAAAATTTACTATTTAAAAGTTTTTTCAAAATTTTGCAAAGACTCTTTTAAAGATGTTATAAGAGTTTAAATACTATTTATGATGGCTAAATAATGTTATTCATTTTATAAACGAGATAGATTAGTGTCATTAAAATAAGTAATTATCATCTCTCTAAACTTATCAAACTTAATTAATTTATGTTATTGTTGTGAATGCTATAATAATTCAGGAACAGTATCTACTACTCTTCCTAAATTACAATTTGGATCTGGACATATCCATCTAATGATTTTATAGTTATCCATTTTATTATAATGATAATATTGAATATAAATAATTTCAATTTCAACATAATTAATAAGAATTAATTAATATAAGTTTATATTACAAATGTCTATTGATACAATATTTATACTTTCCTAAAATGGGTATACATCTATGATATACATAGTGAAATTTTGGCTCATAGAATATTTAAGGGTCTGAAGCGCAAAGACACCTTACCTGAATTTTACACTTAATTTGTGTAATTCTTCAGAGGAACAAATGCTGTAATTTTGTGATGTTGAGTATTTGTTTAGGATAAGGAATATCCAATTATAAGAATAAAGGATGCCCTCTACCCATTTGTTACCTTCTCAGATATAATTATAGGTGCAATAGTAACAGAAGAGATTCCTGTATTACAATTATTTGCAACACTCTTTCTCATTCTAGATGTCCTTAAAGCCTCTTTTCCTAATGAATCTTCTGAGAAACTCAAGTAGAATTTACATTCAATTGGAATTATGCTTGATTCTATATTCGATTATGGTTATCCCTAAATTACATAAAAGCACGTGCTTGAAAGTATAATAAAGCCTGGAGGAATAATTGAAAAAATAGAAGAAAAAATTATAGGTAGACAAAATGTACAAAAGGAAACTGTTTCCTTATTGGAGAAATACATAGATGGTCAAGCAGATGTGAGAGAACATAGTTAATATCGACTTCCTGAAATCAAGGGTGAAGAAGAAGTTTACTTTGATGTAATTGAATTCTTAGATTGTGTATTTGATAAGAATGGGAGAATTTTAATTGAAGAAATCAATGGAGAAATCAAAGTAGATTGCAACCTATCAGGAGTTCCAGAATTATTCGTATTTCTCAATCAAACCAATCAATTTAATGATTATACAGTTCATGAATGTTTACTCTAAAAAATTGATACTTATGAAAGAGAAAGAGTCTTGGCATTTGTACCACCTTCTGGAACTACAACCATTTTTTATTATAACATCAAAGGTATTTCAATTAGACCTCCTTTTGAATTCATTCCAAAACTCTAATTCCTCAATAATCAAGTTAAAATAGAGTTCCTACTTAAAAATAGACCAGTTAGAGGTTAATCATATGTAGTAGATGAATTTCATGCAAAATTAACAGTACCTGCAGGTTTGACTCTTGGAGAAACAGAAATGGCCTAAGGAACACTTCAACAATTAGAAAATGTATATATTCGATAAATTAATTTAGGCTATCCTTTGGAGAATTGGAAAACTAGAAATAGATTCTTCGATTAGATTGGCTGTCACATTCACATCAACTGAAGATTAATTTAATATAATACAATAGGGTAATTTCTTGGTGTAATTGAAATTTGTTGTCAATACATTTAGTCCATCTTAAACAAAGATTGATAAAGTTGAAGTTAGAAATGGAGCCAAAGTTTTGACTAAAAAAGCTAGAAATATTGCCAAGAGTGGCTATTACGAAATTAGATTAAATTGATGAATTCATATATTAATAATTATATTTTGTATATTAAAATGTTCAATATTCGTCGTCCATTTAAGTTACTAAATCTAAGTATTGAGACTCCTAAATGTCGGAGTCATTCTATAAAATTATCAAGTACTATTTAGCCTTCTTCAAAAGTAAGTGAAGAAGAGCGTCTATTATTTCAGAATACTTAATTGCAGTTTTAAATTCATCAAAAGGATGAAGAGTTAAAAATGTATAAAATTAAATAGAATTAATGCTAAGTAAACTTACTCCTCTAATATGATAGCCTAAGATAGGCTTGAATGTTGATAATGTATAATAAAAGTAGAATGTGAAAAAATTATAAATCTACATTAAATAACTAGAATTAGAATTATTGTAAAAAGGAAAATGTATAGAAGATTTAAAAAAATAAATGAGTCTAACAAAATTCCAAGAACTTTAAGTAAATTTAAGTTCTTTATTTTAGATTGAAACTCTTGCATTTTAATAGGAATGTTAAAGATTAATAAAATAAGTTTAAAAACTAAATAAATTGTTGAATTATAAAAATAATGGTGTTGATTTATTTGAACTTTATGAAAATTTGGAAACTTAAAATAAACACCTTGAAAACGTTCATAAATTATAAGATTCTGTCATTCATGAATTACAAGATGAATAATTAAAGTATAAAAATCAAATTGAGTAATTAGAACTAGAAAACAAAAATTTACATAGAGAAAATAAGAAGGTTTTATAACTTTTAAATTAAAATAACACCTAAAAACAATCTAAAATACAGATTAGAAATGAATGTATGCAAGAAGAATTAGAAATGTCAAAATTAAAAGTTAAAATTTCGTAACTATAAAATTAAATGATTAAACAATCAAATTAAAAAGAAAAGTATATACAACATTTACTATCAATTATTATGGATAAAGAAGATTAAATTTAAGCATATGAAAAATAAAAAATTATAATTAAAGAAGTATCTAAACCTGATCAATAAATCTTAGATTTAAAATATTAATAGTGTATATAACATATTAAATCTGAATATTCTATTTATGAGGATTTTTCAATAGATTTACCTCCTTAACTTAATTTGACTAAATAAATGAGTGTAAGAAAAAAATAAAATGCTTCAGAATAACAAAAATCTTAATTTTTAGAATTGGTTAGTTAAATTGATGAAGAACAAATTTCAAGAAATTTTGATTAAGATGATTCTATTGGTGAAAATGAATATAGAACAAAGAAATTACCAAAAGTCAACTACTATGAAGTGGAATTAATTGGAAGGAAACTCAAATTTGAATTATAAACTAAACTGATTCCTCTTAATTATATGGACTAAATATTTGATTGTACTGATGAAGAATACTAGGATATCACTGTAGAGGAAATAATCCATATTCTTAGTACAGAACCTTTTTTGATGATGGAAGAAAAAGAAAGATTACTTGTGGCTAGATATTTAATTGAAGATAATACAGAAGACTATGTATTGCATAATCTTATGAATTCTAATTCAATCAAAATAATTAAGAGTGTTTTTAAATAACTTTTAGGAAAATATCAATTATTTTCAAAACAGGAAAAATCTATTATTGAGTAACAACTAAAAGGTATATTTTTAAGAGTTTAATACAAAATTCTTGATTCTCTTTAGCAGCAGTATAATTTTAAAAACAACAATTAAAAAGATAAAGTATGTTGCTTAGCTGATTTTGAAGCCATTCTAAAATCTTGTGAAATAGTCTTATTGCCAAGACAGATGGAATACTTATGTTTAATTAATTTTTCTATTTGCAAATAAGTAGAAAAACTACGTTACTCTGAATTGCTTGATTATTTCTGTAATGTTCAATCTTTATGATTAATATGTCTCATTATTATTTGAATATAAAAAGAAATTTTATAATTATTCTTTCAAGTAGTTTTTATTTTATATAAATTTAAAATGTAGTTCAGAAAAGAATAGTTTACAAAATTATAATAAATGCATATTGATCTATTGAAAAGATTATTTTTTATTGAATGTTTGACAATAAAAGAGGATATTTAATGTTGCATATATTTAAATATTACTAGTAACACTAAAAAAGTTAAAATTATGAAAAAAATCAATATTTTGCTATCAAATCTTCCATATAAAGTATTTGATCAAATAATTACCAATATCCAATATTCTCTTCTCCTAATAATACTATTAACTATTTCCTTAATTCTTAATTAGAAGATTCTAAATGATTAAAATAAATACATTTAGTTCTTATTAATGCTTAAGCATTATCTGATAGATTGGATCCCAACCCTCCTTCACATCTATGTTTCAGTAATTTAATTCTATCCTAAATTCTAGAAGTTATTTAATTTATTGGTTTGATATCTTCTTACAATATTTCATCTTCATTATCGTGTTACTCATCTTCTAATTCTACTTCTTCATTCTCAAATTCTTCTTCAACTAAGGGTATAGCTTAACCGGCTAAATAATGAAAATGAAAATACTCTCCAACGCTTTTATTTACATATTCTAGACCTATCTATTTTAATGCAAAGATTAACTAATTTGTGTAATTTTAACCGTTTTTTCTTTAAGTTTAGTTTTCATTAGATCTAACTTTTGATCTACATCTACATCACCTTCATATTCATCTTCATTCTCAATCTCCTAAATAGCATTAACTCCTTCACTATCATCTGATATATCATATTCTTCTTAAGCTTTAAATGAACTATCTTTTGATTATCTATATTATGCTTGTTTCCTTTCTTAAGCAACTTTTCTATTTTAAAAATTTTATTTATAAATTAATTATCTTTCTTTTTCTTCTTGATGAATTTTATCTTCTTCTTTTTTATGTTTTTTTTAAATTACTCTTTCTTTAGCACTTAAAGTACTATCATCTCGTAATCTATCTTTTTCAAGAGATAGACTTCTTTCTTTTTATTTTTATCTTAAATCATTAGGTTTTCTTTCTCTTTCTAAAGAAACTTTTCTTTAAGGAATTTTTTAATAATCAGTTTTGGTTTAAACTTCAGTTTTTTAAATAGATTCATATTTCATAGGAAAATTTTCAGTAGCTGCTTTTGAAGTATGATGAGAATCATTATTTTTTGTTTAAATCTTTTATTATTATTTTTACTCAAGTCTTTTGATTTCTTCTTCTAATTTGTTCTTTTCAAATTATTCTTTTCTTAACTACTTTAATTTTAATGCTTCTTATTCTTAAATCAGAATTAACATTCTTTATTCAGCCTTACCTCCCTTCTCTAATTCATTTTTAATATCAGAAATAGTAACTCCCTATGCCATTTACTTTTAATAATGTTAGATTAGTGGAAGTACTCCAATTTATTATGCTTATTCATATAGTGTATCAACATACATATCATCTAAATCAGCAGATTAAGGTTCTTAATAGATAATAATAATTTATACCACTAAATACTTCCAACATGTAATATATAATTCTCAGTTTAATAATTGGTTTATGTACTATTTCTTGGATAGTAGGTCTGGATTTAGGATTGATATTTAACATTTTATTAATCAAATCCCTTAATCCCTTAGAATAAGATTGACTGATTGATGGATAAGATCCTTTTAAAATCTTGAGAGCCAAACCATTCATAGATTAAGCATCAAAAGCATGTCTTAAATTACACATTTCATATAGACAACAACCTAGAGCCCAAACATCACTTTTATAAGAGTATGGTTTATATTTAAATAATTCTGGACTCATGTAATATGGTGTACCAATACAAGTATTTGCTAAATCTCTTGTTGAATCAAGCACCTTAGCTATTCCAAAATCTCCTAATCGAACTCTTCCATTTTTGAGAAATACATTTTAAGTTTTGAGATCTCGATGTAAGATCTTCTATTCATGTAAGTAACATAAAGCTAATGTCATTTATGCAAACCAATCAAGGATTTGAGATTCTGGGAAACTCTTTTTATTTCTAATCTTTTAATATATATCTCCACCTTCACAATGAATCATAACTATATTTAAATACTGTTCCTTATCTAAGTATGAATCCTTATAAGCTACGATATTTGGATGTCTCAGTTTTTATAACAGCCTAACTTCGTTTTCTGTATTTTCTCTATCTTTTTGAGTCATATCTCTAATTTTAATTCTCTTAATCACATAAAGACGATCTTCTCTCTTATTTCTAGCCAAGTATACTTATCCAAAAGAACCTGATCCAATAGATTTAACAATTTCATAAAATTCCATTTATATTTTAAATAATAATCATTATTATTGAGTACATTATAAGCACACTACAAAATCACCATTTTATAAATATGCACATTTGCTACAAATCAAACAGCAATTGTTTCCACAGACACTACATTCATTAATACACTTCTAACACATCAACTTATTACAGTCTGTACAGTAGATATCATCTGAAACAATTTTGATCTCACAATTTGAACATTTTTTAATAATTTAATCTTCGATTATTGATTCCTAATCATTTACTCTCTTATAGACTATAGTTAAATAATATTTCTACAGATGCTATTGAAATTTAATTTTGATGCACTCTTCTTACTATTACTTCCAATCTGATCTTTTTATTATTACATCTAATCTAAATCATGAGTCAATATATAATTGATTTCAGTATAAACTTCTTATCTTACATTTGTATAGTATGGACTTGTTCGAAACATATATTAAATTATAAAAATTAAATTATGAAGCATATTATCATTAATCTTAATAGTTCTCATAATCTTAATCCTCGATTTATTACATATAAGCTTCATAATCATCTTCAAATTCATCAATTTATTTAACCAATTACACTTTATCTACACTCTCTTATTTCTTTAAATTGCATTTTGCCAATAAACATTTTCTAACACATTCTAATTGATGCTCAACTTTTTAAGATAGAATCACTTTTATCCTACAATATGAACATTAATCAGTCCTACTACCACAATAATATAAATGATCATCTTTATCTACTTCATCAATATAAAAGTAACAATAAGGACATTCAAAAGGTTTAAATTAACAAATTAATTCATGTTCAATCTATAATTAATTAGCTAATTATATAATATAGATATTAGTACAAATTAAACTCTATCCACAATATTTACAAATAAATTCAATATGTCCTAAAATTGCAATTTAACATTTTTTTATATGTTCAATTTTCACTTTATTAAGAATCATCTACTCACAGTATTTACATTTAAATTATAATTGACCACACTTTTTTTTATGTTCTTCAATTTTATTAAACAAGAATTATTTTTAACAATATTCACAATTATGAGGTTATTAAGCACAAGTATGATTATTAAAATCCTCTAAATATCACATAAATGGATAACTTATATATTAATGACAATATTTGCATGTATTAGGTAAATGAACATTTTGAATATGTTCCTCTTCCTAATTTATGTCAAATTATTAATCACACGTCTAACATTTTTAAGTGTTTCTTTCACAATATAGTTCATGCATCACTGCATTTGCCTAAGAAATCTGTTTCATGCATTTATTACATATTGTGAATTAATCATTCATTATTTTTCAATAAATATTATCAATTAACACTTATTTTTATTAAGTTATTTATGTTCTACATATTGGACATAGATATTGTTTCTCTTCAATCTTTTTTAAACATTCTTAACAACAAACTAAATGAAAACAAGGCAAGATCAATATATTCCTGACATTTGTCATACATGCTATACAAAGATCTGAATCCTCAATAACTTCACCCTCTCCCTTTTTAAATAATAATTATGGCTATCCTACTTTAATCTTCATTATTCTGTCGAAACCTTTGTAGAAATAATAGATAACAAATGTTCCAAGCATTACTAAAAAACATTCTTAGATTAAGTACTTTTCTAAATTTCTACTTTATCATATTCATTAATTACTTTTTTATTTGCTAGTATATAAAATTTGGAGTTAAAGCCACATGATCAATCTCAAGCATAAGGTCTTAATTTTATTTCTTTAATATTCCCTTAAATATAAAGTATTAATTAATATTGATTCCCTGCACACTCTCTACTATAGTCTTTCCAAAAAAATAATTTATAATTTTCTTATATAACCTAACAATAAAATTGCTGTTGGAGGAAACATAGGTTTAATATGTCCAATACTTATGATAATTGAAGAGTTTTTATTCGAAAAAGCAATCCTTCTTTATTTTTCCAATTATTTCTGTTTTTGTGTAAGGCTAATAGAAAATTTATATAATTTAAGTTTTACATCAACAATCATAAAGGATTCACTAACCTCATCTCTACTTTAAATGTTTTTTAATTTTCCCTCATAACTAAAGGATTCAAGTAGTAAGAATTAATTGTCATTATTAATCTAACCTTAGACTGTAATTTATTTGGAATCAATTTAGAGTTATTGACATTCATCTGCAGTATATAGGTATTTAACTCGCTTTAATTTTTATTTTTCTTCACTTCTTTTTGAATTACACTTATATAATCCATAGCATGTTAAGATGGCCAATCCTAAGACAGAAATGTCTGCAATTTTAATTTTATTCTCTGATAGTGTGAATTAAAATCTAAATCTTGGAAATTGCATTTAATAATAATATTAATTCAATTCGTACTTATACCTTATCTTGTCGTATAATACTTTAATAGTAAGAGCCCTCCATCTAATTATTTATACCTGATTTTTAAAGTTGAAAAATTTGCTATTTTTAAAGGCTTTCCTTAATGATTTAGTTAAAAACTCGATTAGTTATTTGACAGGGTACTTGAACCTCTACATATTCTATTAATAGATAGTAAGGAAAAGCGTGTGAAATTTTTCAATATAGTAATCTAATATTTTTAATCAAATCATTAATGGGACAATATACAAATGATACTCTTTATATGATTTTGTTTTAATAAAATAACAATAATCTATCTTAATGGGTTTCTTTTAATGAAATCTATTTAATTTTATAGAAATAATTTAAAATTCAATTGGATTATAATTTATTTTACTTCTTGTAATAATGTATTTACTACAAAAAAAGTATAAATTATTCACAAAAAGATTATTTAAATAGAAAATATAATTAATATACACATAATCAAATAAGTTTGTTTATTTGTTAAGGAACCTTGACAGGATTGATTACGACACCTGCTTTAGTAATGATTGATGGTTAAGTTAATGCTGAATGACTTGTTAAACTATTCCATTCTGGACCAAGAGGTAGAGTGTGTAGTTAATCAAATTATTCTGAATTACCAAAATCACTTGGTAGTTTTGAAACTAAATATTTCGCAAACTAAAAACATGTTTATTATATTTTATACCTTAACATCTCTTTTCTCACTAATAATAACATTATCTAATTTAGCATCTTGTCTCTTTTTCTAGATTTCTCTGATTTTCTTTATTTTATTTTGTAATATCTATTCTTAAGTTAAAGGCTTTTTCTCTTTGATTCCAAATCCAGCCCAAGATCCCCATCCTTTTGTATTTGCTGGTTCAGGAGGTAATTCTTCTTCCATATCTTTAATTTTTTCATCTATAAATACATTTTCATTCTATGGATTATAAATTAAATATTATACTTCATCCTCATCCAAAACTAGATTGAAATTTGCTAAATTCTATTATAACAATTCATCTGGATCTGATTATAATTTCTTTAAGTCTTAATTAGTCAATTTTTAATTCACTTATTTTTCATATTTTTATTTAATATTTTTTATATTTAATCCTTCTATCAATTATTTCTTTTCATCTTAAATTGTTAATTACTTTTCTTATTTATTCTATTATAATTGTTTTTCAGGTTCTTAATTTAAATAATTAGATAAAGAAGTCTTAGCATCGATTCTCTTTTTCTAAGTTTCAGTTAATTATTTAGTTTCATTAACAAAATTTGCTCTGCCATTAAATTCATTATTTTCAATATTAATTTTTAATTTTTCTTTATCACCATTTTGATTAGGTCCATAATTATCATCACTATTCTATTCTTAATTATCTGATTCATCTATTTAGATAGCATCATCATTTCCTGATTTAAGCATTGTCAATAACTTTTATGCTATTGATTTGGATTCTTACAAATCTTGTTTCTTTTATTTATCTAAAAAACCAAAATTATTTTATTTCTCCTATTCTCTCCTTTCAATATCTTATAATTCTTATTCTAATTATGATATTGCTTATTCTCTAAAATTCTCTTCATCAAATTCACCATCTTCTAATTCATTAAGTTATGCTTTAGCTAATAATTAATGTTTAAGATTGTTAAGAAATGACTATTGTTATTTCAAAGATTTCTTATCTCCTCCAAATCTTAAAAGCTAAGAAACAAACTTATTCTTAGTTGAATGTCTAAGTGTTATTCTTTCCTTTGCTCTTGATAATCTTAATTTTTCAATTTCTTTTCTTCTTTCAGCAGGTGTTAATTAAGCCATTAATTTTAATTTTTCTTTATTACCTTTCTTTTTCTTAATTTATTTATATATTTTAGATTTAATTGATGAGATCTTCTTCATTTTTAGATCATTATAAAATTGAAGATTACTCTTTTATTAATTTGATTATCCATTCAATTCTTATTTTTATTCAACTTTCTCAACTTCCTCCATAGCATTCTATAGTTTAACACCTAAATTATTATTTAATAATGCATTTGATGTATCAGAACTAATTAAATTTGTAGATTAATTTACATCTTAGATATCTAAACATTTCTTTACTTAGTAAAATCAATCCTCTCAGACTCTCTATTTTTCTTAACAATAGGTAACCATTTTTTAATATCTTGTTTCATTACAGTTGCAGCTACTTTACGCTCTTATTAATCTCTTTCAGCTTAAGTTTCTGGTTCTTAAACAATTCTCTACATTTAATTGATTCGATTATACTGCTTTTTCATGTACTCTTAAGAATTGAGTTTTTACACTATCTATTTACTATCCTTAGTCTTCAAGTGTTTAAATCAGATTAGCAACATTAAAATCATCATCTGGAGTCTCTTATAATTTGACTTACTAATAAGCATCCTACTTGTCAATTTTTTTAGCCAATTATTTTTCTAGTCTTTATTCTTTATTCAATTTACCCATATTTAAAATTAGTAATAAAATAAATATATATATATTAATCATTATACAAATTGCCAAGGTGTCAAACCATCATCATTTCTTAAGTTTTAAGCTCCCTAAGAAATCAAGATATCAGCAATATTGAAGTAATTATATGCTATAGCTTTGTGTAAAGCTGTATCACCATAATTCTTAAAGATATAAATATATAAAAATTACATTTTATACATTTACAAAAGATCCTTTGTGTAAAAGTAATTCAACTATTTCAACATTACCAGTTTGAGCTGCAACTATTAAAAATGTATCACCATCTTTTAATTTTTCATTGATTGGTAAATTTGGATTGTTAGCAAAAACTTCTTGTAACTAGACAATAAAATAATGATACATACTTCAGATAACTTTTATTCTTCTATCAATAACTTAACCATTTCCATAACAGGAATAGATTATCTTCTACGTGCTTCAGTAATTTGAGTTCGCATTTGTAAGGAATGTTTACTCATGGAAGATATAATAACTGCATTTCTTCTTTCTTGACTCTTTGTAGCATTTGGTTTAATTAACTCTTCTTTTTATGAAATAGGAGCTGTAGTATTTTGAATAGTTTAAGTAGTGGCTTTCATTTTATTAGATTAAGTAGTATTAGTATTACTATTTTCTTTGATACTATTTTCTTCTTAAGGAGAATCACTTCTTCTTCTTAAAACACTTGTTTAACTAGAAGTAGCTTCTAATAATTGTTTGAAAGGTTTATTAGGTTAAATTACAGTTTAATGTCTAGGAGAAGATATAATTTTAGAATTATTCTTTTTATTTGATCTCTCGCTGGATGGAGATTGATCTTAATTAGATTTCTTTTTCTATATTGGTTTTGCAGCCTTGATAAACATTTTAGCTATATCAATTTTAATTGTAGATTATCTTGGTTAATGTAAATCTTCAGATTCTACTTCAATTAAACCATAATCAGTAGTTAGATTATTGATTTCATGTAGATCTTCAAATTCTCCTGTCAAAATATCATTAAATTAAAGAAACATAAATTTAGAAACCCTACTTTAATCTCTTTTTTTAAGAAATCTTACTAAAGAATTAACATTTCTAATTATTTGATTACTATCAAGTGCAGGATTAATTTAATCATGACCAAATTTAGTATCATCAAGAAAATCAGGATCATGTAACATCATATTTCTATCTACACAATCTAAACTATTTATAATAAATTATATATAATTTGTTAAATTAGCAATTTTAATTTAGGATGAGCATTCCAACATATCTGAAAATTGAAATTCTTAATTAAAACTTTAACAATCTTACTGTGAATTATCAAATGAATAATCACATTAATAAATTTAAGTTAGTAGAAAACGATTAGATTCGATTTCAATTTAAAATGTTGGATTTGATAAAGATTCATGATTACTATTAGCAGGATTTGTACACCAAGAATAAACTCTACTAGATTATTAACTTTCATATGGTTTTGAAAAAGATATTGAACCTCTTTTTTCTTATATTAATTATAAATGTAATAGAATATTCTCTTCCAATTTAGTAAATGTACGAGACATCTTATTTTGCAAATACATCTTCATAAACCTTCTAGTCTTACTTCATAAAATAATTACTTTTTATATATTATAATATTGATGGACATCTTCTTATTAATTCTCTTCTTCTGTTATTCCAACAATCTTAAGAATAGATTTTGAAAATTTTGTTGTCATTTTCTTAGGTTATGAAGAAATCTACAATAAATTTACATTTACTTACAAATTATAATGCTTACTTCAACACATGTTTAGGTTTATCAGTATATTCTTAAATTTCTTCTTATTCTTATAATCGTTATCCATAATCTGGTATACTGAAAGAAAATACTCCAACTTAATTTTCTGGACTACATACAGATATTGTTAATTTTCTACGATTATTTAATGGTAATGGTTGAGTTTCAGCTTTCTTCTCTTCAATAGCTTCTAATACTTAAGATACAATAGTTCCTCCCTTCTATAATTAAGTTGGTTAATTCTAAAATTATATTGTAGAAAGATGATTAGTAAATGTAAATCTAGGACTTGTCATCTATGTTTTAAACTTATCTGATAAAAAACTATTCTCATTTGTATGGAAATCATTATGTTGAATATGACTAGTAGTTATAATTTATCTCATCTTTTTTAGAAACATTTTGATGTTCAGATTATCATCCATTTCATTATAAGAGTTATCCAAATTAGGATTCCTTGTAAAGATTTTACTCTTCCAATCTTTCTTGAACTCTAAGGGACCATCCAATGTAAAATTTTTATCATCCTCTTTCTTAGACTTCTCTTCTGTAATGATATTTTTAAATTCAGCAGATGCAACTAATTTGAAAATTGATTGTTATTGTTTAATCTCACTCTCGGGAACACTCTCTTAAGTTTTTAATTAAGTTGCCTTTATCACTTTTCTGGCTACAACTCTTCCAGTAAGTGGAGCAGGAACTTAAATCTGATGAACTTAAGGAAGAGACAATGGAGGAATAATACTCTTAATAAAAGATCTTTAGGTGATTCGACTGATAAAGAACGTCTTAGTATTTGAAACTTCTTAAACTGTATGTAAAGATTTGGCCTTATTATGACTTTTAGTTCTCATAATAAATATATAATTAATTGTAAATGAATGTTTATGTGTTTAAGCAAATTATTTATTAAATATATTTAATTCATTTAAGGAATGAATAATAAATGGCTGCTAATATAGCAAATATGGCTAAGAGTAGTATTGTTAGATTAATAATACAATTGCAATCTATTAATTGTTCATCACTCTATTCATTTACTACAAATAATCATTATATTATCATACCTTAATTATTATTAATAACATTATTGCATTAATTAAAAGTCTAATTATAAGTAATGTTATTATTAATAGTCACAGGCTAAGAACCATTAACCTAACTGTTAACCAACGGTTACACTTTCTTATTAAATTTATTCTTGTTATGCTATTATAAAACATTAACCTTACTTTTTATGGGATTGTCTTCCTCTTGAATTACAATTTGGCCAACTCTTGTCTAGCCAATTCCTACTCTTACATTTAAGTAACCTTATCAGTATAACTCCATTAGTTTTACTTTAACCACTACCTAATATCCTCCAAATTCTACTCTTAAATTCTCTTAAACTCATTTTATACTTATGAATCCAATAAGTTTATACCATACTTCTAAGCAAACTCATACAATTTCTATTTATTACTAATAAATACTTACTTTTTTAGGTCTATTGAAATCCAATTAGGATATCTTTTCCAATTATTACTTTGCCGCTATAGCTTTTTTCAACTTCTCTCTTAAATCCTCCGCCTCTTTCAATTATCCATTCTATTAATATATTTTCACCATCTCCATCCCTCTCGTCTCTATGAATCTTCCTAACTCTGATACTTCTATTGGAATTGGTTTCTTGTTATCTAACTCATAACTCAATTCTTAATCATAATCTTAATAAGCTAAATGTGCCATAAAATCTTATTGAACATCTTCTTCATATTCCTACTTCTTATATTAATGAATTAATTCCAATTATTTTCTTTACAAATCTGAATAATTCTTATATTCCAACTCTTTATAGACTAATAATTATGATTTCACCTTCTCATAAAACTTTGCCACTACTGCATTATGAGGATCAAGTTGCTATGCAAATTTTAGATCCTTAAATGCCATTTAACAATCAATTTGTGTAATATTGTCAGATAAAAAACGGGACTAATGCTATTTCTGATATATACTTTTGCACGTAAAATCATAGCATTTATACATTAGGGAGTCATCTGTAACCAATAATCACACATTTTTGTACATGCACCTTATTCATGTTGTTTATAATAACATTCTGCCATCTTTTCAAATAATTTGAGACGAAGTCCTTAATTTCTTTAAATTAATTTATATACTGTCTATTTGAGATTACTCAGTGTATTTTTATTAAATTAACTCTTCATATGTAGTTTCCTCCCATTTCTTTGGAATTCTAGCATCAACAAAAACGGACATACAAATCTCAAATTAATCTATTGCATTTCCAAATTGTTCTAATTTATTATATATTTACTCTAAATTACCTAATTCAAAGAATTTCAGACCACGTTCTAATAACAATTCACATATTTTCATTTTTTACAAGAAAGATTAACGTTTTTATTGCTTGAATGCTAAACGAAGCATTTCTTATTTGATTATATAACAATAAATTAATTAATTAAAATCTAAATACGAATGACAGTGTCTCATGCCGTTATTTTCAAATAATATCTAATCAAAAATTAATCAAATTTCCTTCAAATTATTAATTCTTCCTTTCTTAAATGATACTACAAAAATTTTTGAGAAATTAAAAATAAAATTATCATAATTTTTATTAATTTTATAAAACTATCCTTTGTAAATATCTAGTTAGGATTTTATATTTTTATTTTATCTTTATAATAATTCTTTGGTTTAATTTGTTAATTAAGAATTAGTTTTATTAAACTAAATTCCTGAATAAAAATTAATATTAGATCATTTTTGAATAATATGTCAACCTTAAAATTTATATCATTTCAATTAGAGAAGAATTTTAGATAGAATAATAATAATCAATAAATTTTATTTACTTATATTCCTGACTGGCAACTTAATTAATTTCTTAATAATCCATTTAAATGAAATCAAATAACTAATTAGAAGATATTAAAATCTATTTAACTTTCAACATTACTCAATTGTATTTTAATAGTCTCATCTAAATCTTATGAAAAACTATTATTCAAATCGCAAAAAAAAAGTGGATTTGGAGTACAAATAGAAAATGCATTAAATTCAGATATAGACCTTTATATAATCAATAAAGGAGAATGAATAATTCTTCAATTCTGAGATCTTGAGTTTAAATCTATTTAATTTTCAATATATCAAGTTCTTCTCTCAATTCATTATTCTTATTCTATTTCAACTATTTGCATTCATTTTGGAATTAACCCATTCGATGTTACTCATCACTCATAATCCACCTTCGATCATATTAAATTAGACTCTTCTTACTTTCCCTCTCCATAATCTCTTTAGGTATTATGTTGTTATAAACTTAAATTGCCTTATTTACACTCTCAATGTTAAGAAATTTTATAAATCCATAAATGTCAAATTTCTTCACTAATAGGATCTGGTTATCTAATTATTTATACAGAGAAAATAATATTCTGCTGAAAATATAATATTTTGAGTTCCAATATCAATGACAAATATAGTTATCTAAATTGATTATTATTAAATATTATTATGTCATTTTTTGAGTAGCAAGGCTAAGAGCTTTAAATTAGAAAGGCTGATTTAGATGACTATGATGAGATAGTGTAATTGATGTAAGAGGAAGGTGAGGAAGATTTACAATAATTGTATGCTTACCCAAAAATTCTTACTTTATTTGAACGTTCATATCTCTCAGTGACAGTACTTGACTCCCAAAATAGCATCATAGGAAATGCAGTATTTGATGATTGTCCTTAAGGTGTTACAGGATAAGTAGACTTCAAACATGAGAATTTGTGGGAGCAATGGATTCATGATGGATGGAACATAGACTTTCATGTAAGCTCTTTTAATTGTCTCTGGATGACTTTCTTCTTTCTTGGTAAGATCTCCATTCTATAAATAAGCTAAAAAGCGTTACTAACTCACTGAGGAACAACAGTTACAGATAACTAGACAAATTTTCCAAAAAGTATATGATTATTTGAATGTTGTTAATGGAATCTTTTTTCTTAGAAGAAATGAAGCTAAAGATGCGACTCAATAAGAACTTGATATTGCCCTTGATAATCTCTTTGAATTATTACCTAAAAGATAGGATTTTCAATTGAAAGTATAAAATTAATCAAAATACTTAGTTCATGTAAGGAGTCAATTAAAATTGTGAAATTTACTATTCTCCTTCTTCTATGGTTATTGATCTACTTGAAATTAGAATGGCTCGTGAAGAGGATCATGATGACTTAGCTGCAATTTTTAATAGATAATCTGATGTTCATACAGAAGAATTTGGTGAATTTTTTATTGCAGATTTAATTGCTACATAAAATTAAACCAGAAGATAGGCTAGAAATTATAGATCTGATGGAAAAGCCATTGTTGGTTAGGTTGGAGATAAAGCTGTTGGTCTCATGAGTATCTCTAGTGATATTGAGTAATTCAATCATCTAATAATACTAGTTATCGTTTATTGGGATAATGTTTTGATTTAGAAGTCTTTGATAATCTCTACAAGGCAGAATATATGGAGGCCATTAAAAATAGACTAGATTAATTAGCATTAGAAGAAAAAATAAACAAATAAATCATCACTTATAAAAAACAAATTGAATTAACCAAAGAAGCTATGAAATGTCATATTGTTGGATAAAGACTCTATTTATAATAATATTGTTTTGATAGAGATTAGGATATCAAATAAAAAATAGATGATTATGGATAAGAAGACTTAGCAAAAACACTTACTCAATAAGTAGTCACTGATATGATTAATGGATGGTTGAAAGATTATTAAGTATTCAAACCAAGTAATCTATTTCTTGAATATCCAAATTTATTTAAAGATTTAGAATGTATTACTATTAAACCTATTCAAATTTTAATTGAAGCTCTTGAATTTTTTGGGTTACCAAAAGGATACATGAATGGAGAGGGTCATTGGAAAGATTGGGCAAAGAAAAAAGAGGAAGAGTAAAAAGCACTCTCTTTGAAAAGACCTAAAAGATAACAAAAGAAAACTAATAAAAAAGCTAAGAAGGAAGATAAAGATGAGGATATTTTCAAACCACCTCCTTATTTTGATTTGGGACCATTTCTTTTAGCATTTACAAAATTCACTTCTGTATCTGCTGAAACTAGAACATAATTTAGAAAATAGATTGAATTGAGAGTTAAGGAATTGATTATGGAATTTTGTACTGAGAATGGTGAAATGGATCCAAGTAGACATGTTGATTTGATTGAATTTCCAGAAATATTAAGAAATAAAGGATTTGATATTAGTGCTCCAATGGGAGATAATTTGGCATTCATTTTAGAATGTTTTGGAGAATTAGAAGTTGACAATAGGATAATTTAAAAAATAAAAGAAGAGAAGGATGCTAAGAAGAAAGATGCAAATTTAAAGAAAGTAGGTGATGATGCTCCAAAACCAGTAGATGTTTTATAAAAGATGACATCATATTAAGAATTCATTGCAGCTATTTAAAAATTAAAGAAATATGACTAAATGATGTGTAGATTATAATTAGTTAGATCAAATATCATATAAAGTGAAGTAGAGGATATCATACAAGAAGAATAAAATTAAATAATAAAATTAGAGGCATCAAAATAAGTATAAAGAGTATCAACTGAATATGATGAATATGTTTCATAATTGTAAAGTATTGATCAATTACCAGAAGTACCAAAAACTGCATAAAATGCTGTAGTTATTAATTTATTTTGTATTGATGAAAGATTTGAATCAAGATCATTAGATTTTGTGGAAAGGGCATTTGAATTATTTCCAGATAGGGAATACTTGGTACTTACATAACCATATACAGTTTAAGAGACTACACTTTTGTAACATTTTTTATAGGTTCCAAGAAAGAAACACTCAACCTTTGAACATGTTCTCTACATTTATCATAGAAATAGTTTAGATTCTCATTTGATTGGATTAAGAAAGTTAAATCAAAATGAATGGACTTAATGTTAATTTTTGGTTGATAATTTACTTGATAAAGATTAAATAGAGAAAGATATTAAAAATGTAAATGAGAATGAAACATTTATAGTATATTGCAAGGAAGAAATAATTGGTTTGTATTGCATGAGAAAATATGTGAATTTATAATACTTAAAATCGCATTTTTGTGTATAGGATCATATTCTTATCAAAGAACATCCTAAACATTTACATACTCGTTTATTACATGGAATATTGAATCCTCTTTTTGGCAAATAGACTAGATTTATTTTAAGAGAAATTTGTAGGTTGATGGATAAAACATGCATAATGTTAGAGATTCATGATAGAACATTATTACCTGATATTTTTCATGAGTTTAATTTTGTTAGAAGTAGGGCATTTCCTCATTTTTTAAAATAATAATGGGATTGGACATTAGATTAAGATGAAAGAGAAAGAATGGGAGCAATATTAGATGATCGTGATCCTTATGATTAAAATTAGGCTCCTTTTTCATTAGCAATGTTAACTAAGAAATAATTATCAAGTGTAAAAGTATCTAATAATTCTCGTATTGTTGTTGTTGGAGCATCAGATACAGGATTATCATTTATTGAATCTTTATTAACTATAAAAGATATAAATTTTACTAATATTATATTATTGGCACCTGGTGGATTATTAACTATGCATGTTAAACATGAATTTGAAATGTTAAAAGCTATGAGTACAAATTATACACTTGAAGAATTGAGAGCATTGATGTTAGATGCAAGAGTGTAAGTAATTGATGCTAAGATGGTCAAATTAGATAAAAAAGGAAATAGAATAAAAATTGATAAGAATGCATTTATTCCATTTGATTATTTAATAATTACTGTTGGATTGATTGATACTGAATTATAATCAAGAGAGAAGGTAAGTTTTGGATTATCAAAATCTCCATATTATAAGACAGCATAATTTATTAATGGTTTATATAGTATTGATGATCCTTATTTGTATTAACATTTTAAAAGAACTGGTTTTAAAAATAGCAATATAGATTTATTGACGAGAAAGAAGAAACCATAAAACATTACAATTTATGGAAATACTTTATCTACAATTACATTTATGAATGGATTGTTAAATAGAGGAGTACATCCATCTCGTATTCATTATGTAATGCCACCAAAGACATTTTAAAAATAAACTAAATTTGAAAACAATAAATAAAGACAAGAATAAGAAGACAAAATAATTTTTGATCCAGATTAATTTGAAAATGAAGAAGTAAAAAATAAAGTATTTGATATTATGATGAAAATGGGTATAAATATTCATTATGGATTCACATTGTTTGAAATGAAAGTAGGAAAGGAAGGCTTTGGGTTAAATAGTGAAGATGTGTTATAGTAAGTGATATTCAGAAAATAAGCAGATAATTATGAAGAATTAAAGATAGAGATTCAGAGAAAAGAATAGGAACTTCAAGAATTAAAGGATAATTCAGAGAATAATATGAGTAAAGATATGTATGGAGAATAAGAAGAAGGAGAGAATTAATTAGAAGTATTAGCTAGAGAAATTGAATAATTAAAAGCTAGTGAGTATGATTATTTGGAATTGGAATCTAGATTCTTTATTACAAGTGGATTAATTGATATAGATAAGGAGATATTCAATATCATTCATGAAAATGGATTAGTTTATAATGGAAGATTGATTGTGAAGAGTAATTTTTAAACTACTTAAGAAAATATATTTGCTTGTGGTAAGATATGCGAATTCTCTTAAAGATATAAACATCATTCTGTAGGAAAGAGTCTTCGTTTAGATAAATATAATGGAAGAGAATTAGGTTAGAAACTAAGTAAATGCATTTTAGAATAATTAAATCTTAGTTATTTGACATCACAAACATATTCTGTAGATGAATTACCATAATTATATATGCCTATTGGATAGGGAGGTATAGTACCTCATAAACTATATTATTATCATATTAAAAAGAATGATTTTTCTAAACCTAAACATCTATAATAATTACCATCTAAACCTATTTTATCTGATAATTTCATTAATGGAAATGGACATTTCTTATAATTTGATATTGATCCAAATGGATTGATTGAGAGTGTCACTTATTTTGGTTCTGAAGCAGTTCATATACCAAGTTTATTGTAATTTGTAGAATTATCTGTTAAATATTTAAATAAATTGGAATAAAGAGGAAAATTAATAAATAATGTATCTGAATTTCTATCTGAAAATTGGGCTATAGCATTATATCATGAATGGTTTAGTGAATTCAGACATATAACTAAAAGTGAAATGTTGAAAAATGAATTGATTGATTAGGTATTGGAAAAGGCATAAGAATATGCCAGAGATGGTCGTTATATGGATGAAAACTTCTTTGAAGAAATAAAGAAGTTAATCACAAGAGATATTGTAGAAAACATTTAAGTAAAAATTATTTTAATATGATTTAAGGAGGGTACTATTGAATTCATTAGAGAAAATTAAAATCATTTGCCAATGTATTTTATCCCAAAAAAGAAACTTAATTGAATATATTAAAGATTAGTATTTTTTGTAAAATGATATCATAATATTTAACAAATACACATTCATAATTATTATTGTTGTCTTTCCTCTTTAGGAAGATTAGCATGATAGATCTTTTCCCAACTTATAATAGTGTTATCCAAATTAGTTATACTTTACTATAAGTATCCATCCTAAAGTAGTTAATATAATCAAATACAAAAAAGGTATTCAAAGTAAACCAAAGAGGTCTAACAATAACTTTAAAGAATCCCATTTCAGATTTAGCCATAATATGCAATTTATCAAGATCTTTCAAAAATGGTGTTTATGGAATTCCCAATCTTCCTTCCTCATCATATTATGCACTAAATTCTTTATTAACTCTCTCTGACCAAACTCTAGAAATTTCAAAAACCTTAGCTCCTCCATTAAAATCTGCTGTATGAATAATCATTCCTGTTAATAATTTTAAATCATCATCTCCAGTACCAAATGGTTTTGCTACTTCATCTTTGATTCTACTTTCAAAATCTTTCAACAATGTAAAATGAACCTTAATATCAGTATATAAAATGTTATCTATAAGTACTCTTCTGAATTATTAACTTTATTCTTTTGATAAGGTATTCAAGAAATTAAGTGAAGGATCTTTTAACATAAATATAGTAGATGCAGCATGATGTTATTCTAATGGCTTGAATAATAAAATAAATAATTACACTAGAATCATGATAACGTGTAGCTAATTTAGATTGACTATTGATCATAAAAATATTTGTTCTACCAGTATGTGATACATCATGACATAAACCTGATATTATTGTTGACATCCTCCTAAAATCATCAATTAATTATTTTGCTTTTCCACATTATAACAGATAATGAGCACTTTACATTACAGCAATTCCATGATCATAATTATGAAATGAATTATTTCGTTTATTGTATTTCTTCTATAAAACACTTAAGAATTGAGCTAAACATTATTTATTTAAATTGTATTATGAAATAAAACCATTCTTTTCTAAAATACTATATACTAATCTATGTTTTTCTTGTGATGAATCCAAAACTAAAATATTAAATTCAAATAAATCCAATTAAGAATCACTATCATTTACTTTAAATAAATTAGCATCTACTGTTTCCAATTATTGTTAATACTTAATATATACACTAGATCCTATTTTCTTTTTCTTTTAAGGAGGTGCAATCCATTAATCATTTTATAAATCTTTACTATGTTATTCTGGACTTCGACCATCTGTTTTACGATGTCTAATCTATTATAATTCATTTTCAGGAATAAAAAGTGCAATCATAGAATTTGCTACATCTTAAGTTTCATCTAATTAATTTAAAAACTTAAATGTCTAATGTTTATTGTATTAGATTAATATTTATTTCTAAATATCCTCTTCTAATGATTTATTAGCCTCTGCCTCTTTTTATACATCATTTGTCATATTATCAATTTTCAATGCCATAAAATATTGTTTCAATCTTCTAGCTTCATTTTCATGGAAAATTACAGTAAACCCTTTAAAATCATTATCAACAACTTTTAGGAAAATTTCAAATTAAGGATTCTCCAAATTACTTAAATATTAATTTCTTCTATTTTCATGTATATTTTGAATATTCACCTCAATATTCGATATAATACTATTCTAAGCAAATATGTCCTAATAAGATATCTTATTATACAAAATAGCTTTAGGATCAAAATTTATATTAAATCTTTCTCTATTTAATTTTTAAGAAATTAATACTTTAATGATTTAGAGATAGGTCTACTCAAAAATATCAATTCTCCTTGTTTATTAAAATCAAATAACAAAGAATCTGTTGTACGTAAGAAATATTTATAAAAGGCTGATTTCTCATAACACAACTTCACATAACCATCATATTTTTCTTATATTTAAATAATCTTTAAATTAAATGTTTAATAAATACCACTTAATATAAGTGTTGATCTTATTCATTTTTCAAATCCATATCTTTAATTCTTAAAGTAACTGGATTTGAATCCTTAAGTTCTATTTTGACACATTAAAATTCCTTCGATCTTTTGATATTTTCATCTGTAGAAAATGTTTACTCCTTTTCTACTTCAAATTTAATGCTCAGTATTTTCTTTATCCCTTCAACCAACAAAAACCTTGATATACGCATAAAACTGATTCCTATATCTTAAACTTAATCAGCAAATCTAAGAGGGTTAAAAAATTGGACTTTGGCTGTAATAATGGTTTCAACCAAAAATTACGCTAAATGAGTCACATCTTTATTGAATCCATACATATTGGCATAACTTAAAGTGTGAATGTACATAATACTTGATAAACTTTCTTTTGATATTCTTTTTGTCTTTATCAGTCCAATGTATACAGAAGAGAACTTCATAATTCTTTAATTACAACTAGAACTTAACAATTGAAGTTTATGAATATGCATTGGTTTTACAAGTGTCTTCAATTTAAGGATATTACCTTTATTTAGGATCTATTCTATGTATACAAAATGGACGAATATATGTTAATTCATCTGTTATTCTCTGAGCTTCTTCAGATGTTACATCTTTGATTGAATCATTAGAAGAAGAATAAACTTCCCATTCTTTATCACGATGGATAAAGAAAGTGAACTCATCTGCATCCACAAGGATTTTAAGTAAAAATTTAAGGACTTAATATAAATTCTCATAAGAAATGTCTTCTTACATGAGTAATAAATGTGTATGCAAATTTCCGGTGAATATACTCTTCAATTCTTTATAAATGTTATCTATTCCCTTTATCATTTTTTCATACACATCCTCATCACTAGAATCCAAATCCTTCTCACTAATTTCAGCTAATTTACTATTTTCTGATGAGTATCTAGCCCTAAATGGACTCACTCCATCTAAATCAATCTACTCAGATGTGAGTTTTTAAATTAAGCTACACAGTTATATCAACTTTTCCTTATCCTCTGGTACAAGTAAACTATGCTTATCAATATGTTTATGTAAAACTCCAGTCAATTATTCAATCATGATAGCTGCAGCACTCGCCAATGGTGATGCTTAAGATTCTTGTTGAGGTATAACCTCTGGTTGTTTTTCCTACTCTCCTACATCTTTCATAAAATGAACTGTCTTTGATTTATGAGATCTCCTTCTCTATATTTATTTATTTTATGCAACCAAGTAATCAAGTAAGGCTTCTCTCAATTACATTTCTCTAAAAGGATGATATTCAACTCATACTTCCCAGGACCGCTATTTTATATCAACAATCCACAGATTTTCTCATCTTTACGAGTGAGATTACCTTTCAGTAAAGACTTCTGTTCAGGAGTGATTCGATTAGTCTTGCAGAGATTAGTAACTACTATGAAGAATTAAGTGTAGTGACTCAATTATGGATCCATTTTTATATTTTATACAATCGTTTCATATAGTAATTTGCATTTGTGAATAAACAATGAAAATTGAGAATACACATTTCCCTAGAGCATAGTTCATTTAATATCATCAGATTTCCTATCTTCTATTGAAACAGTTTCTCAAACACTACTCGTGGCCCGAGGGATCTTGAAAGGATTACAATTTTAAATGATTTCTAAAATGTTAGCTGATAATATTTTACCTAATATCTTCCCTTACATCTTTACAACATTACATTCATTTGAATGATTTTAGCTGTGACTACGATTCTCTATCCTCCTTGTTATCATAAAAAGGAATTATTGATATTCCATTGTCGAATTGTCAAGCATAAGAGAAAACAGCAATGTCCACTAAGACTAATTGACTTAGAGGTCTATCCAAAATTCTAACATCCTTGGTGTGCATCCATCCTGTATGAGGAAAAGGAATTCTTTGGTTCTAGATATTCTATCACTTTCTAAGCATAACAAGGATGAAAGGCTGTAAAAGACTATCAGTTCAAAATCATTCACAAGTAATTCTAATAGCTTCAGGTTCTAACATTTATATCTGCCTTGAATTTTCTTAAGGTAACACTTGAATGGTTAATATAATTTTGCTTGTTATTGCTATGCTTCAAAGCAATGGACTAATGTCTCATCTAGATCAAATATGTTTGTGATTTTATCTAGAAATAAAATTAGAAGTCTTAGATTACTTTTGTAGCATTCCTTCAATTTTAGATGTACTTACTTATTTTACAGATCATTTGGATTAACTGGTTGTAAACCATATAATTTTTGTACTTTAAAAATACTTATTTGCACAAACACTTTCCCCTACCCTTAGATGTTACCTATTGAGATTAAGTGTTAGGCTTCTGAATAAATGTTATTTGGAGTTTCTGTAAAATCAAATCCTTGCTTTGATCTACTGATTCCTGAAAATGATGGTCTGTTAATTGAGTACCTGGATGTGTTAGTGGTTTAAGTAATACGTTGATGTCAAAAGAAGGTGAATTTCGTCACTAGATGTTCTAAAACTTGGATGATTGAGTGGTAGAAATTATTAGATTAGGACTCTTACCTTACTTTCTCTTGACTATCTAAAAGTATTTCTATATTGATTTTTATGAGTTTTACAAATTTGAAAAGCATTCATGTAAGATAGTATCTAATTTATATTTATTTTAAATTAATAATATTATTATTATCATTATATTATAAATATCAAGTTATACGTCGCTTACTTGATGTTAGATCAGAACTTTCAGTTTTCAATCCTCCTGTTTACATAAAATTGTTAGTCATTAATGTGGATCCTTTTTGTGGACTTGTTCTCAAAGAAGTCTGTTATTCTAATCTTTTTTGTAATTTTGACTATCTACTGTCTTCAGATATAATCTTATCTAATGAACGAGCTTTCTGTTATTATATAGAATCAACATTCTTAATGTGTTCTTTTAATAATCTTTGTTAATCTACTATTCGTACATTTTCTCTATAATCAAAGTAAAATTCATCAAATATTTTAAAATCCTTTTTAAAACCTGCTTTCCCTGTCAATTTCTCTCTGACCTCCAAATCTCCTTATTATAAATTTTTAGTCTCAAAATTTAATTTCTAAATATCAGGTTTAATTGGTGGAGTCACTCTTTTCATTAGGATATCAGTCAGATTAACTTTTTTAAACCATTTGTGTTAAAGTATTTCTCTAACTCCTCCACGAACTCCCAATCTTTTATTGGGTTCTTTGGCTAATAACCCAGACATAAGATCTTTGATTTCTTAACTTAGAAATTGTGGAAATGTAACTTATTCATTTAGTATAGAATCATAAATTTTTTAAGTATTTTTGCTGTAGAAAGGAGGTAAACCTGTAACTAATTCATAGAGTAAAGCTCCAAGACAATAATGATCTACTTATATAGTATGTCCACGTTTGAGTAACATTTCTGGAGCCATATATTCAGGAGATCCACAAAAACTATATGCGAATTCATCTGGACTTGTAAGTTTAGAGAGTCCAAAATCAGAGATACGAATATGTCCATCTAAGTCGAGAAGTATATTTTCAGGTTTGATATCACGATACATGATTCCCATTTAATGTAAGTATAACATACAGATACATATTTCCACAAAGTAAAATTGTGCTTATTCTTCTGACATTCTCTTCAAAGTTTTAAGTTAATAAAAGAGTTCTCCTCCACTACAGAACTCAAGTATAAATACAACAAAGTTTCGACTTTCAAATGAAAAAAGCATTTAGATTGTAAAAGGATGATAGATAAATGCCATAATGTCTCTTTCATTTTGGAGTAATTCTTTTTAATTTATAAATACATAAAAATACCTGCTTTTTTATACTTAATGATAAATTCTTTATCCACTAACTTCATTGCATAAAAATGACCATTTATTTTAGACCTCACTAAATAGACCTTTGAAAAACCACCAGCTCCTATGCATTTCAAAATTTAAAATTCTTTAAGAGAAACATGTTGACCTGTTAATATCGGTTCTTAACATTCTAATTACAATTCAGGCCAAATAATTGGTCTTTCTTCAAGTGTCAAATAATAATCAATGAGAATGTTATGATCAATTGTTGTAAATGCCACAATCTTCAATTTTAGATTTTACAACAGAGCAGAACGCATTTATGTTGTAGTGATGTTTCGAGTGAAAGTGAATCTGAATTGTTACTGTCCACAATGTACAATCACCAATACTACATCCATTATCTATGAATTCTGAAGGGTTATTTCTCTTTTTGCAAATGATCCCTCTTAAGTTGTTTAATTTGTAATTAGCTTTGGTGAAACCATTAACTTCAACAATTCACTATTCTTTCGAGTTTTGAATGAGAGTTTAGATTTCTCTGGAGACAATTTATGACTAGGGCTTAATGATGATTTCTAAAGTATCCTAAACCCCTTCTGAGAATTGGATTTTGAGAGATTCATTATTATATTATTGATTATAACTAATTTAGAACATATATTGTATATATTATATTAATAATATTAATTTACACTCTTAACAAATTCTCTCTCTCTCTTCTTGTTAAATATTTTCATATAATTATCTTAAACATTTTCATATAAAAATTATTAATTATGATTCCTACTCTGCAACCGTCACAGCAGCTTTAACCAAAATACATCTTCGGATTAAACAGTAATCTAAGAAATAATCTCTACTTCATGGATGATACTAGAATCATCTATCCAGCAGGCTTTCATATAGTGTGTTATTCCTTGCAAGATAAGAGTCAAAGTTATTTCTAAGGATTTGAACATTATAGAGGATTCTCTTGTATGACACTCTCACCAATGAAGAGATTTTTAGCAGCAGGAGTAAAAGGAGAAAAACCTGCTATTCAAATTTATGACACCATGTCTTAAAAGAAAAAAAGAACACTAATCTATCATGATGCTCCAGTTAAAGAATGGGCATCTGTTGCATTTGGACCTAATGCTGAAGCAAAGACATTAATTGGATTGAGTGGAGGAGTCTCTTTAAATGGAAGTCCTGTTGATTCATATTTATGTTACTTTCAAACTGATACTATGAAATGTTTAGCTTCTGTAAAAGTAACTTCTGGAAATAATGAATGTCTAGAAGTAGCCTTTTAACCTAATGATGCTACATTTATCACTGTAATAGGAAAAGGAATTTTCAAAACCTATAAGATGATTCAAAATGAAGGTGAAACAAAGAGTTATACTCTAAAATAAATGGCAACATCATTATAGAAAGCACCTGCTGATTTATCAAATAATTATTGTTGTCATTCATGGATGATATAACATCCAGATCATTTAGTTGTATGTACTCAATTGGGAGAAGTGTTCCTTTGTGATGAAAATGCAGAATATGTTAAGTATTTAAAGAATCCTTACCACTAAAATAAACAACCTTTTTTGATTGAAGTTATATAGGCAATGCAATAAGGATTTGCAATTGGAGGAGACAATTCTACTATTTATATATACAGTAAAGAATATGAAAATGTCTAAATGCTTCATGTGAAATCAATATCTGATATCAAATGTTAAATCAAAGGAATCAGCTTTACACCTATCAGTGAAGATACTATAATAGTTACTTTGTCTAGTAATTTAATATATAGTCTAAAATTAAAGACAGAATAATTTTTAGAAGAACAACAACAATTTGAATTAGTTTCATTACCATTTCATTCCTGTCCTCCTGCAAATGCTGGAATTCCAATTAATGGAATGGATGTTTGTGTTAGAAAACCCCTTATAGTAACATGTGGAGCAGACAAATATATTCGTATCTGGAATTATGAAGAGAAAAGTATGGAAGCCTATAGATTCTTTAATGAAGAAGCTTATTGTGTAAGTATTCATCCTTCAGGATTTCATATTGTTGTAGGATTGACTGATAGATTAAGATTGATGAATGTTTGTGTACATAACAATTAAATAAAACATTATAGAGAAATAGGTTAATTCAAATAATGTAAAGAAATCAAATTCTCCAATGGAGGATAATACTTTGCTGCTGTAAACGCAGCTAACACTACTTAACATATAATCCATATTTATAGATTCTATGTCGGAGATAATCCTGCCAATCTATAATTTAAAGGTCATAGTGGTAGAATAAGATGTATAACTTGGAGTAGAGATGATACAATTTTAGCTACTTGTGGTTAAGATGGTTTGATATCTTTATGGAAAGTAGGTGCTGATACAACAGGATAAAGAATGCTTGATATACATGCTAAAGCAAATGGGAAGAATATACCATAATCAAGTGTTGCTCTGACATTTGATACAAAAATTGTTTATGTTGTTGGAGAGGATCGTCATCTTAGAGAATTTGTTTGTTAAGAACCAACAGAAAATAAAAGAAATGTAGAAGCAACTTTATCTTAAATTTGTTTCTCAAGTAGTAATAAAATATTATTTGCTGGTGTTTGCGATGAAAATAGATATTCTGGGGCTGTTAGATGTTATAAATATCCTTTTGTTGGACCATCTGCTGGAACTAATGTTGAGTATTAAGCTCATGATGAAAGAGGTATAGAGAAGATGAAAATCACTGCTGATGATCAATATCTTATTACTGCTGGTAGAGATGGAGCTATTATAGTTTTTGAAATTAAAGATAAAGATGCTAGAGGATAAAAGAATAAAGAAGGATATTAATAAAGGTATGCTGATGATATTATTGTTACTAAAGAAGATAAGGCTGATCTCAAGACCACTAGAGATAATCTTAAAACTTAATTATAAGATATTACTGCTCCTTAAAATGCTATTAATATTTCATCAAAAGAGGATTAAATCAAATAATTAACTGATAAAGAATCTACTTTAAAATAATAATATAAGGTTGCATATGATACATTAGTAGAAAAGAAGAGAGAAACAGAAAAACATATTTAAGAAACTAGAAAATAAATAATGGAAGAATTTGAGGCTGAAATTTAAGAATTAGAATAAAATCAATAAAGCAAAGTCAATAAGGAAGCAGAAAAATATGAAAAAACAAAAAATGAAAAAGAAATTCATTAAACTAAATATGAAAAGGAAATTGGTAAATTATAAAGGGGAACATACTGATGAACTTAAAAAATTAGAAAAAGATTATGATGCACGTTTACTTGAGGAAAGATAATAGAGAGAAAGAATGGAAAAGGAATATAATAAAGAGAAAGAGAAATATAGAGAAACAATTGAATAAATTAGAAAGGAGACTATTGGAGAAATTGAAGCACTTGAAGAATAAAATTAATAATAAATTCTTTAAAAAACTGATTAAGGTCTTAAGGCTAAAAGTGAAGTTAGCATGACAAAAAAGAAAATTTAATCTCTATTACAAGAAGAAGAGAAATAAAATGAAAATCTTAAAGATTATAATGAATAAAAGAAATAATTAGATGATTAAAATCATTAACTCAAAATAGCTATTGAAGAATAATTAAAATAAATTTAAGATAAAGATAAAACTATTGGTGAAAAAGAAAGGAAAATTTATGAATTAAAAAAGAGATCTTAAGAATTAGAAAAGTTTAAGTTTGTTTTAGATCATAAAATTAAAGAACTCAAAAGAGATACAGGACCTAGAGATGAAGAAATAAATAGAATGAAAGAAAAAACTAATATGATGGATTAAAAATTAAAAAATTTTGCTTATTTGAATAATAATCTTGGAAATGTTGTTGATGCTCTTGATTAAGAATTAAAAATTATGAAAACCAATATTAAAAAATAAAGATAATTAATTTCATTTCAAAATGTAAGAATTAAGAAATTTAAAGATTCTGTCTATTAAGCAGTCTAATTTATTTAAAATTAAGATGAATTAAAAAATAAAGCTCTAGAAATCTTTAATGAATTTCATAAAGATGATGTAAAACCATAACAAGTCAATGCTGATATTTTAGCTGAATATAAAAGTTAAAAACAATATTTAGAAAAATCAGTTGAAGGATTGAAAGCAAATCTTTAAGCAGATGAAGAAATACATAAAGCAGAAAATATTAGAATTATGAGAGGCAATGTTAAATTGATTATTGAGATTAATAATCTTAGAAAAAAAATGAAGTAAATTAAATCAACTCATAATAATTAAGAATAAAAAGGTGACAAAAAAATGTCTCAAACAGGTACTTCATTATCATTTTATTCTAGCCAACTCTGAGACTTATAAGGCAAAATAAAGAGCTATTTAAGAAAAACAACTTATAATTGAATAATAAGAATTGGCAAAAAGTTCTTTGCTCAATTAAATATAAGAGTTAGATGCAGAACTTTCAGTAATTGGAGAATGATAAATTTTATATAAATTATATTTTTATGTTAAATAAATTGTATTATAACTATTATAAGATATCTGTTATTCAATTACAAAATGAAATGATTTTCTATTTTTATTTATACCTTAATTCAAAGTAATTTTTTTAATGTTTCATTAGGGAATATCTTATGTTAAATAAAATAATAAATATCCAATTATTGTGTCCTGTCCAGAATTAGAAATATAGATTTTAAATTTTTACAGGTTTTTTGATATGTATAAGAAATAAAGTGTTTTTCTTTTATTAAAATTCTTATGCTTTTTAGGAACATCATTTAACTGTCAATTAATTATAATAGTGAATTAAATTTTTCTAGAAGAATATTTAATTATTTTTAGGAAATATTTTAATATCGGTACTTTAATGCTACATTAAAGGCTTAACCCATATTGAAAAAGATTTTTTTTTAATTATTGATTCTCTTCAAGATAATGAAAAAATTAATATGTGAGTTTGAATTATGTAGTAACTTTTTTGATAAAAACTAATTTTAATATAATATGTTTCGAAAATTATTTTATGGGTTTTGTAATTAAGTGCAGACAATGAGCACTTTTAGTTAATTACAAAATATAATGAATCCCCCTACACCTGAAAATTATCAGAGATTATAATTAACAGTTTAATAGATGATTCAATCAAAACCTATTAATTGGAAATTTATGCATAGACTTTAATAATTGCGAGAATAGTTTAATTTAGAATTAGACATGGCATACCTCCTTTCTAAGCTTAAAGATCAACCTATTGATTATGAAAAGCAATAATTTGTAGTTGATATCATGTAAGAATATTTTACTACAGATGAAGAATTATTTAAGGATTTGTTTAACTAATTATTAAGAATGGAAGATTTGCATTTTACAACTTAATTAAAAATGTTGTAGACATATTTTTAATATCCAGAATTCTTTGATCAAGATCAAGTATTGCCAAGAATAATATAAAATTTGATTGCCTATGATGATTTAGAAGTTAATGATTTAGTAAGTGCATTTTAAATATTCACATATGACCATCCGTTATTAACTGAGGAAAATAGATAATGGATAGGTGATCTTAAGGATGAAATGAATCAATAAATAATCAAAATAGTTCCAACTCTAGGATAAAGATAATATAAATAATTATTAGTTATTTTGAGATCAAATGATTATCATAACGAATAATTAAAAGAAGCAGTTTTATAATATTTTGATGACAATAAACATATCTTGGGATAATATTGCTTGGTGGAATTGTTAAATCTATGCAATCTCAAATTCTACTTTAATGAAGATCTCAAAACCTAGATCTTAGTGTAAATCAACTAATTGAAAGTAAAGGGAATAAATGAGTCAAAATTAATCAACAAATTTGTGTTGCCATCAGTAATACTTTATTGTTGACTATTAGATATCATTAGCTGAATAAGAAATGATGGCAAATCTAATAACTTTGTCAGGTATACAGTTAGATAAAGAGTACGTAAATACATATTTTACTGGAAGTGATTCTTAAAAAAGAGAAAAGCTAGAATAACTTAAACTCAAGGATTAGTAAGTCATACAAATCGTAAAGGAGTTATAGAAATATATAGATGGTCAATTTAATTTCTATATTAAGTAAATACAATATATATTGTTGTAGTGTCGTGAGAGTAATATAAACTTTTGGTATTTCACTCCCAGAACTACTCTAACCAATGATGGAGGAATTGAAAAATATATTATCAAAATAAATTGTTAATACAAGTGATCTATTATCAACATTGAATTATTTTGATGAGTGTAACATACTATTTGATTAAGACGAATCCATAGGAATGAAGCATTTTTAATCCTATTTGAATTAAGAGACATTCTCTTATTAGAAAATTCAATATTTATAAAGGTAATTAGCTTACAAAAAGAATTCACAAAATATTTGTGAGCTTTTGGAAAAGAGTTATAGAACCAATTGGAGTTTAGAATTATGTTCCAGATAAGCATTACTTTATAATTATTATAATATTCCTTTATCTAAGTTCTTTGATGAAAAGTTTTAATCAGTTATTGAAGATTATTTTCAAAAAAAACGAAATCCCCATGATTTACAATTATTTTTTAAATAAATCGTTATGGCCAATTAGACTAAATATCTCAAATAGGAATACAAAAGTTAATATAATGAAGGATAAAGTGTAGCTTAAAGAATGAGAAAAGAAAAAACAAAGAATTTAGAATAGACTTCTAATATAGGATAATAAATTAAGAAAGACATTTTACAATATATGCCAAATACATTTAAATTGTTGTCTAATTAGTATGTTAATGGGTCAGAAATTGATTTCATCATTACAAATTAAAAAGGAGATAAATTATTTATTTAAATTCATGGTTAGAATCATTTTTATCATTCTTCAAATGTTTATAATTACCAAACTTTATTGGAAACATTTTATTTAGAAAAATTAGGCTATTATAGGGCAATCAATTATTATTAAATAGAAACAGAGTGGAAACAGAAAAAATAATAGACAGTAGAAAAATTGTTAAGCTGTTTAATGTGAATAATATATAATTGTATAGGTTATATTGGCGAGAATATATAATTTCTATTTATTATCTCATTTACTAGGGTATACTGTCGTTGCCTTTCTTTTTAAAAAGTGTCTGACACTATATCTAACTTATTCCAAATATGATTTGTTTTATTTAACATCATCTTCTTCTATTAATGAATTTCTAAATAGACGTATAAATTCATAAGGAAATAATAAATATTTTGAATACTTATTTAATAACTAATTTAATAATTCTGTATTATTTTTTCTTATAGGTCTCATAAGTTTAGTGATAATTCTATCAATATTCCATTCCCTATCAAATTTATCAAATTCCTTAAGTTACTCAAAATCTGATATTTCAGTTAATCCTAATTCTCCTTCGAGTTTTTTAATTAATAAGACACATTTCTCATAATCATTATTTGATAATTTAGGCAGAATAGATTACAATTTATTTAAAGTTTCTTAAAAATTTCCAGGGTTATCTGAAAGTACTGTTTAATCACTTTACTTATTTGTTGTTCCAGATAGCATTAATTTTTTTTCTCTTTTATTCTTAAAACTATCTAAAATTTAAGTCTATTATAAAAAGCCTGTTTTTTGCATAAATTTAGCAGGATTAAATGAAGTTTCAACCAACCATTCAGGAGGATTTAAAAATCCTTGTTAATCTTCAAAAGTAACAACATTAATTTTAGGTAATCCATTTTAATGGATACTAAAACCTTGACTTTATTATTCTTGAATTTCATTTTCAGGAACAATATCATTTTCTAATTAATATATTTTAGCACTATCTTATATCAAAATTTATTCATTTAATGCAGAAAATTTAGTTCTACTTTTTTGTTTAAATGTGGTTCTTTCTTGAATATTTTTAAAATGATATCTCATTATTACCTTCTCTATATCAGGTATATAATGTACAACATTACATTAGTGAGTATGATGTCGTTTATCATGACAGATATAACAAAATTTATCAGGTAAAATTTATAATTGGAATTTACTAATGACTTTTAGGACTTCAGAACGAGGAATCATTAATAAACTAGAAAAATCAGCAGATTTATAACTTATTTTATCACTTTATGTAAAGAGTTCTTGCAAACCAAAAAATTAATGCTCTTTTAGTGTGTCAATTACAATCTAAAATATTTATAATCAAACCTTATCTTCCATCACTTCAACTTTTCCATTTTCTATTATATAAATATACTCTTATGGATTTATGTAAACTCCTGGTTAAAAGACATTAAATTCAGTACTTTAGAGTAAACATTCTAAAGCAGGTTTAGGAAACTGAGAAAAATATGGACATTTAATAATTAAATATGAAGCTGATTCCAATTTTAACTTCTATTATATATCTTCAGGCAATAGAGTGATTAGTCTTATTTATTCATTTTTTTTCTATATAATTTCTTGATTCCAATAAAAATTAAAATATTCTCTTACTTTCATAGAAAGTTCAGTACTTAATTTCTTACAGTGCAAATATTCATTAATACAAGTCATTTTTTATCTAATCATTTCATTATTTTCTTTCATCTGTGTAAGTATTAATCCTATAGTATTGACTGAATAAGAATATTGTAAAGTAGACAAAAACATATAACAAATACAAAACATTTTTTCCAGTGAATCTAATTAATATGATGTATCTTATACTTGTTGGTGTGATATCTCCATATCCTACAGTAAACATAGTTACACTCATAAAATAAAAAGATTCAAGAAATTATACCTACCAACTTTCATCTTTTACATCCATCATCCAATTCATTTTACCTTGACTATCATAATACTAACCTAATTTTAACCTAAGAAATAATTAATATAATTGAAATACCATAAACAACCACAGAAATGTTATATTAATAATACTGTTGCTATCAATTTAAATAGATCTATTCCAGAACTGACCATTTTTGTAGGTTTCAAATTATATTGAATAATGTCTACCAATTTCATTATGTTTCTCAATTAATAATAAAATAGAATATAAAACCATGTGCTTAATTAATAATTTAGAGATACTAGTATTCCAAATAAGATACTCCCTATTTCTATTACTAAACCAAAATTAATTTGTTTTTTAAATAATTGTAATCTATCTTTAACTGGTAATCCTTTGTGAAAATATATAGTGAAGTTTCTTATCACTAAGTCGAATATAAGAAATACACAACTAATTAAAAAATAGTTTGCGTGATCATTCTACAAAAATGGAAACGATATAATGATAGGAGACCAGATTATCAAATATATACGAATTAGACAAAGCAAAAAGTCCCAGACTAATTTTTGTATATTATTTGGTTCTATTAATGGGATTTAATTATAGAATTAAGAGAAACATCCAGATAATTTATTTACTATTCCGTTTTTCCAAGTTCTTATTCTATGTCTGATCTATAAATCTATTGTATTCAGATTTTATTACACAAAATTACCACTTATTTTACCTTTCTATCTAGTATATGAACTTGCTTTATCGTTTAAAATTTTGTGTTATTTTTGAGAAAACTTACAATCTGGTCTTATAAAGCTAATCATTTTGTTTGCAAACTTTAATGAATGACAATTAATAATCAATTTAGAAAATGGCGAATTAATTTTTAGAAGCATTGTTTGAGTTTCTCTTTATTTATCAAGTGACAATACTCCTTCAGATTCTGGTAAATCTGGAGGTTATAATGTTTCAATTGGAATTGAATTAATTCTCATAGTTGTCCCACCATATTTCTATGCTGAGATCAATTACTAAGTTGTTGAAATACCTGGGTTAGAAGTTTCTACTTTCATTGGACTCATTTCTAAAATTGAATTATCTAAACCCTTTGAGTTCATCTCTTATTCAATCTATGGTGACATCAATTTGCATTTGCTAGTTGCTGTATACTACATTTTAATTAAATTATATATTTGAGGATACTAGATTAAAATCATTTACTTCAAATTATTCTACAGTTGCGCATAATTAAAAAAAACAACAAAAATATAATAGCTGAAAAGACCAAATAAATATAGAAACTAATCAATAATGATAATATATCTTTGAGGACAACTTTATAATAATAGAAATTGACACTTGTAGTAGTTATAATTATCAATATGAATTTTTAACTAATCAAAATTATTTGTGAATAATTATGAAACTCTGCTATTTGATTTATATAATTAATCAAAAATAATGATAAATATTAAATACAAAATGGAAAACACTTTTATCATTAGAATGATTAACTGAGATTACTGCTCTCCTATTATTTAAATTAATCATTCTTTTGGGTTTAAGAAAACCATTCTATTTAATCGTGTAGAAATACTTTAAGTTATACTTTAAAAATTAATAAAAATTGCTATGTTTATCATTATTCTGAATTTTGCTAAAGACTATATTTATAAAAGTTAATATATTAAATACAATAAAATTCAGGAATAATGTCTTTAAAAAAATACACAGATTATAAGTATTTTATTTAATATTCTTTTAAGTAGTTTAGCAATCTAAATTAGATCAATATTATGATAAAGTTGAGTTAGTGATAAATAGTTTATTAATATTATATTTTATAAGTGTGTTATACTTATTTTAGATATATTATGTTGAAATCAACAAAGAAACCTGAATAATATTTAATAAATTAAATAATAAATGGATTTTCTATAGGACGATCAGAAATTCGAGGCTCTTACGAAGGATGTGTTTATTACCATAGATGAAAATGGTATAAATTTTCTTATTTAATTTAAAAGAAAATGGTTACATTGAGTTTTCGGAGTTGAAAAGAACTGTTCTTGAAATGTATAAACAGACGAATGTTAAGGTAAAGATGGATTCTAATTGTAGTAAATGAGTGATGAAAAGCTATAGGATATGATAAATACATTTGATAAAGATGAGAATTCAATATTGAGTTAAGAGGAATTAGGGAATTTATTAAGGCAAATATTGGAAAAAAGTGTGCAACTATAACAAGAAGAAGGTATGAATAATTGAAATAAATTGTAGAGAAAAAAAACAAAAAGAAGGCAGATAAAAATGAACGTATAGAAAATGAGTATAACAATTAGCTACTACATTTCGATCTAAAAAAATTACAACAAAGGATAGAGAATTATAAAAATAAGAGATACAATAATTAAAATCGGAACTTAATAATTTAAAAAAGTAAGATAAGAAGTCATAACAGTTACAAAACTAGAAATTAGTAAATTATTATGTCAAGTATTAATTGAAATTATTTGATCAGTTCAACAGCAAGAGATGAAGAAGTAAGAGAGTAATAAGAGAAGTTTGATGCTTCTAGTAAAAGTTTATCAGTTTAATCACCCCATAGTTCAAAATCAAGTATTAATTTAAATCCTTTGGTTTTTAATTAGTATTTGAGATAAGGATTTATAAAAAATGCAGGTAAATTTAATTCTAATCAATAGATGATATGATTAAAGCATAAGAAAGTGCAAAAAATAATCATTTGATTGGTATGGCAGTAAAAAGAAGTAGTGCTGGAGATTGGTAAGGTTTGATAGATTACTTTAATGATTAAACATAAAAAGAATTCGATAGAACACCAAGCAGTTAGTAATTTCATATTATAAGTAAAAAATTAACTAAAAATGTAAAATTTATAATGATTCACATTCAAAATTTAACTTATACAAATTTTAGAGATTTAAGAATTAATTCAAAATCAGAGTTATCAAGTGTTGATAAACCAGCATTATTTTTTTGGGAACTATTTTATAATGGCTAGACCTACTATAAAAATTCAGCTAAAGAATTTCCTAATCAATTAAATGAATGTTTAGATACAGTTCTAATTTACAATTACACACATCCTATTTAAGTTATATTATGGAAGAAATAAGGAAAAGATTCAGTATATGTAGGTTAATTTGATATTAAAAATGATTTATTTTAATTATTAGAAAAAGTGACAGATTCTAATGAAACAGGAGAACCTACTTAATATAAATTAAATCTAAATAAAATAAACAAATAACTAAGAAAATTAAAATCTTAAGAAATAAAACTATATAGAAAGAAGCGAATTAATTATTCAAATAATTCTTAAGAGGATCCACCTTTAATTGGAGATATTATTGTAAAATTTTAGATGTTTGAAATTTGTGAATTTGATGCACCTATAAGTAAAAATATATATATATATAATTATAGATTAATTTTCTTATACTAAAGGATCTCCTAGATCTTTAGAAGAAAGAGAAAGAAGAATGTTAGTAGAAAATTCCAAATATGGTCCTTATAAATGGCCAGATGATTAGCATAATAAAGCTTTAGTTGTATAGATTAATGAAGCAGGCATTGAATTGGCAATTGTCAATGAAGAGGATATTTAATCCTATTTAGATGGTCAATTAGGTGCTCTCATTAAAGAAACATTTTATTTTGACACCAACCAAGCAGGTTCAAGAAAAACTTCTCGTATAAAAAGACCTTAACTTTCTGAAAATACTATAGCTTTGTTAAAGTCATTAGATGAAAATCCTTTAGTTGTTCAAGTTAATGCTCTTAGATAGACAATTCGTCAAGGCAGATTATCAAAGAAAGCATTGGAGGAAGCTCTTTATTAATTTGGTTGTACAGGGTCATAATTATTAATTGATCATGTGGATGATATGGGAATGTGTGAATATGATTATTGTATGGATGATGGAAGCTATTCTATAATAATTGATACAATATAGGATATGGATTTTAAAAATCCAGATAATATTTAATAGGCCGATATATTTGCTGAGAAATTAATTTAAAATATCAAGAGTGTTTTAATTGAAGGGATAAGAATTGAACCTTTATTTGAATTCTTAAAAGTTGCTGAAAAGATACCAGATTTTGGAATTACTATTAATTTAATTTCTGATTAATTTAAGAATGGGCTAGGTTCTAAAACTGATGAAAAAGGAAATGTTTAAATTGATGCTGGTTCTTTTATTTCTTATTTTGATATAAACAGTAGAGACTTTGATAAGATGGAAAATTATGAACACATCATGGTATTAGGAAAATTAGTAAAGTTAGCCAAAAAGCACTTGCAACCTGATGATCCATTTTTAGAACACATTTAATCAAATTATGAAGAAGCTAAAACTAAAATTTATTTTACTGTCCCTGTTTTACCGAAGAAAAAGAAATTAAGAGAAAAAGCAAAATTATTAATATTATAATCAAATAATGTTCATCCAGGGTTATTTAGTAATATGGATATAAATAAAAATACACCACTTTCTGAAGTCAAATAAAAATTTCTAAAGAAAAAGAAAGAAATGTAAGATGATAAAGAAAATAAAAACGAAGAACAAGATCCTGTTCAAGAACTTGAAAAACCTTGTTTATGGAACGTGTGTCATGAATTAGTCAGAAGAAAAAGATGGAATATGTTTTATGAAGGTTTTTAAGCTGAACCCTTATTTTATTTTCAATAGGGAGGAACAGGAAGTACTCCATTGATGGATTTCTTTGAAAAAGGACCTTTTAATGTTATTAATTAAATGATCAACTAATATCATCCCAATAACCCTAATGAAGATAATAAGGATTTACCTAAATTTGATCCCAAGAAGATTTTCGATATGACAACTCCAAAAAGAAAAAGTTTTGTTCATGCTTTAGCATTAAATTAAGATATAAATCCAATTGGATAAAAATTAGCATTGTAATCTTTGCTTGGTTTAGTGGAACCATAACAATAGGAGGAAATTCTAGTTTCTCCAATGTCACCATATGATGCTACACCTCTTGTTTTATATATAACCAAACTATCAAGTGTAGTACCAGCGTAAATATTAATAATTATATTTTAGTTTTAATTAAGAAGAAATCAAATCTATTTAAGAAATTTTGAATATCTTGAAATAACCATTAATTAAAGAATTTAATTAATCTCTATTTAGAGCCAAATGCTTCTTCAAAGTTTAAAATTTTGACATAGAACAGGATAATTTAGATGATTACTATCATAATCATATTCAATTATCCAAATCTATGGTTTTACTTTAACCAGGCATGTTCTCATTAGTTTCTTAAGAAATTGATTGGATTTAATGGTTTTCTTTAAACATTGAAAATTATGAAGTGACTAAGTCAGAAATTCCATTTGCTATTTATAATTTAGCAAGATAAGGTAAAATAGACTTTCTTGAAAATCTGTTGGAGGAATTCTAATTATAGTAAAGTACTATGCCTTGTGTAATAAAACCTGATTTGAATTTTAATATTTCATCTAGTCAAGAGGAGTTTATTTCTGATGAAAATGATTTGATCACAATCCATAATTAAGATTAAAGTAAAACAATATAATTCAGTAACAATGATATGTTAAATGCTATGGCTTAATTTTATGCAAAATATCCTTTAGAAGTCTTTATTGGCATATAGTAAATCTTGAATGAAACAAAATTTACAACCCTTAAACTAAATAGATTATTAAAAGACCTTATTTTATAAACAATCAAAATGGAACCTAGAATTCTTGCTAAATAATTTTATATGAATAAGAAATCACCATTTGAAGAATTGGTAAAATTAGGAATGGAGGAAGATTTATAAAAAATCCTTACTCCAGAATAAATTGAATCATATCAAGAAAAAAAAAGTAATTTCGGCAAAAACCTATTGTAAGATGGCCTAACAGGACAATTAAAAAATAAAAAAAACCCTCTAAATTTAGGAAACGAGGAAGAGAAAGAATTCTTAAAGTATACATCTAAGTTAATGACTGAAAAAGGAGTAGATGATGTTTTAAAATTTATTGATAAATTAAAGTAAGATAATATTGAAGGAAGATAAGGATTAACAATAAAACTTCTCAATTAAATTGCAGCATCACTACCTACTAAATTTTCTAAATAGTAATATCCAAAGTTATTTAAAGCTCTAAGAACAAATAAATAAACTTAATAATCTGAAAAAAAGGGTACGTTCTATGAAAAAAATCCAAAAATAGTATCCAGATAAACAGAAGTCAAAAAAATAAATAATTACACTATGAAATAAGTGTTAAATGCAGCACTTTATTCCAACAATTAATAATTAATTAACAATTGTCTATTATATTTATGGAATAAGTCTCCTGATGATGTATCATTACGTAGTTCAAGTGTTCTTAGACCTTTATATTAAAAATATGGATAGTATTACAGATCACTTAGTTAACATCCAGCAGTTTGTTTAAATCAATAGGAGTTTGATAAGTATATGAATGACACAAAGGATGTTGCAACTATAGAAGATTATACAATAGCTGCTAAAGCTTTAACAAAAAATGGATTACCTGATAGATTACCTATATTTTTAAAGAAATTAGCTGCAAATAAACCTGAAGTGGTATTTAATTTATTAGAAGACATGGCATTAAATATTTTAGAAAAGTAACTTCGTGAAGTTCCTGTTGCTCCTTTAAAACCAAATTAAGAATAAGTATAGAAGGTTCAACCTTAATTTGTCATTCCCACTAAAAGATAAGTTATTTTAAGTTAATATTCTTTAATTGATGCAGGAGCCTTAGGTTATCTTATTTAAAATGCTAAAAAATTACTTGAGAAATCTGCTAATCTACCTAAAAGCTGGAATTCTTATAATCATATGTTAAACAAGCAAGCATTCTAATAATATTATGCTTAGAAATTAAGGTAGAATTTTTACACTTAGAATCCTGGAACTATGTATAATAATTGGAATGCTCCAAAGTCAAATATAGAAAAAACAGTTGAAGTAATATTGGATGCACTAAAAGATTCTTTAGATAACTTATTATAAAAAAAACCAGAATTAAAGGATAAATTGGAGAAAATATCCTTATTGCCTTTAATATCAAACAATATTTCTATATTGGATAAATTAAATAATAAAGAGGAAAGGATATTCAAAGCAATAGAGAATATCATTTTACAAAATTTAAAATAGAAGCCATCCAATTTAGAATTGACTAGAATTGATAAAAGAATGAAGATGAATCTTTAATTTTTGGAATAAAATTTCTAACCTACTTTAAAGACTGTGATGGAAAAAGAAAAGAATAGATCATTGAGAATATTTAGAGCTTTAGATTACACTTTAAAAAAGGAATAGTAGCCATTATAATTATAATTTGCAACCGACGTTGTTTTAATAATTGTTAAGAACTTTGTTCCCAATGATTTTTCAGGAATATTTGATAAAAATGTTCCTTAACTTTTTAGTAAATTTTAATTCTTATTTTTAGATGCATTAGCTGTTTCATTGATGAGATCTAAGTCAACTGATCCAAGAGCTTTGGAGTTTATGGGATCTCAACTTAATAAATATTAATTTTTTGATTTAGTATGTAGTTTAGAATTAGGGGAATAAGATGAAAATATAGAACAAGGAAATGAAAACAGTGAAGAAAGTAAAACAAAAACAAAAGAAGAAGTAAAAGTATTTAGAAGCATTGAATCAATGCCAGCAAAAAGTAAAATTGTCAGATTAATGTTATAGCTGAGATTGAACCTGCTGAAAGATTGGTTGTTCCATCTTAAAATAATATTCCATACTTCATTAAATTATTGAAGGCCAAGGTTAAACCTTTCTTCCAAACTTATCAAAAAGATAGAGACTATGTAAATGGAAAGGGATTTGAAATTGATGATATAAAGAATCTTAATTTATTTGAATACTTAATTGTAAAATGTCATTACACTTTGATATCAAGTAAAAAATTCATAATACTTTAGAACACTATATAAATGTTTTTAAACCTAAAAACCCTTTAACTGAGGCTTAAATTATCAAATATTTGTGCTTAGCCTCAAGTTGTGGTAGTTATACACTTTTCGATTTAATAACAGATCAAATACTCAATTTAAAATTTCCTTAATTATATAAAGATTATGAAAAGTTCCCATAATTTTAGAAATATCTAAATTTACCAATATTTTATTAAGTATTGATGTATTCTTCTGAATAATCATCAATAAAATTTTTTGAGAATATTATAGTAGATGGTGTCAATTTAAATTTATTTTATAATTGGATGAAATTTAACATAGAAGAAAAAGATGATACTCAAAACATTTCTAATTATAATTGTTTTGTGCCAATTATTACTAAGAAATATGGGTTACTCCTTAATAAGATTGTTTAATTCTTAAGAAAATTATTAAAAAATAATAAGGATTATTATGAAAATCTTACTGAGATTATGAACAATAGGAATTTTATTGAGTCGGAAATTCCAATTGAAAAAAAAAAAGAAGAAAATGAAGAATAAAAAAATAAAAAAAAAGGAAATAAAAAAAGAAATAAAAAAGGAAATAAAAAAGGAAATAAAAAAGGAAATGAAGAAGATGAAGAAGAAGAAAAAATAGAACTAATATATGAAAGATTATCTTTGTTGGAATTTTCAATTTATTAGGGATTTCCAGATTTTTGTATGATATTTGATAAGAATATTATTTTGAGAAGAAATCCATTTGAAGATTAAGTGTTTTCACTCTTAGAGGAATCTATAAATTAATGCTCTTCAGAATTAAAATAGGAGGATTCAATTTTGATCAATTATTGTACTAAGTATGATAAAGATTAAGGAAATTATCGAGTTATGCATTATAAGATTTATTTGATGCTTAAAAAATATTTTGAAGGAAATTCACAAAAATTACAATCTTTACAGATAAGTGTGATGTTGTTTAAAATCATGTTAGAATATAAGCCTGATTAAAATTTATTACTAAATGTAAATTTATAGACAAAATTAACATAAGATATTAATGCTTTTCAAATTGATAAATTATTATTTTATGAATAATTTTTTTATCTTCATCTTTGTGGATTTGATAAGGTTATGAAATATTAATTAGGTATAAGTGATTATGTAAGATAATTTCATTCTAAATAAAAACTCTTTTGGATATAATTAGATGTAATTGAAGCATTTAAAACTTACTTTAAATTTGATTACACAAAAGAACTTAAAATAATGGATGAATTTGAATTGAGTCAACTGACTGATTAGTTAGATTAATTCACTCCTGAAGTTTTACTATATATTTACTATAATTAACCTGATTTCTTTGAAAGAATGACATAATATAATGAACCACTGAAATAATTTGGTGTTTACAAATACACCCTACCTATCATTCGTCATTAATCAACTTAAGATATACTTTAACCTATTGAATAAAAGAAAATTAAAAAATCAGATTTTGAAAAAATGGTTGAAGCACAATAAGAATATTTCAATAAAGTTGTACATTAGGTGTTAATTGAAGATGTAGAGTCAAATTATTAGTATGCAGCTATCTTAGTTCTTTATATTTCAACATGTAATGAGTAACTAAATTATATTGGGGAAGGAGATACTACAATTTATAAAATTATTCCTATTGTAAACTAAATTTTAGAAAGATTATCAATTTAGGATTTAGATTGCTTTATAATTTAATTGATATATTAGATTAGAAATAATGATTTATATAATACAGTAATGGAATGGACTCAATAATCTAAGGCTGCAATTAATAAGGATATTTTCAAGGAGAAATCTTTTATTTAAGGATTACTAAATTTCCTTAATGTAAGAAGAAAATCTGAGAATTTCACCTTCAATTATTAACAAAATGATTTATTGAAGATATTTTAATTTGAATTCTCAAAAACAGATAAAATGTGTAAGGATAAAATCTATAGAGGGGTATAAATTATATAATTTAATTTTAGTTTTGTATTTTACATATAGTCTTAAACTTTATCTCAGAAATAGAATCTTTTAAATAGTATATTAATAAAGATGATTAAATTACAATTAATATAGAACTTATGGAATAATCGAAAGGGAAAAATAGTTAATTAAAGATACTTTCAATTAAAGAAATTACAATTGATAAAGTTCTTACTGGATTCAATTATTAAATAGAAATACCTATGATTTATTATGAAAGAAACAATATCTTAAATCTCTAGGTCAATTAAAGCGTATTCAAAGAATTTTAAGAATATTCACAAAAATAAATATTTGAAAACATTAAAATTAAGGATTTCTAAGAGGAATTAAGGAGCTATTCAAGAATTGTCAATTTATTTTAAGTTTAACTTGCAATCAAGCCTAATTAATTATCATATGATATCATTGATATTGTGAATGAATAACTTTAAGAGAAGTTCCCATTTCAATTTGGATATCTATATAACAATCTTCTCCATGATATTACCTTAGATAAAGACATATTCTATGAAGATGAAAATAACAACAAAATAATTTAAAGAAAGAATCTAAAAATTGAAGAAGAAGTCAATGTTCTACCCTACTTTGATGCTAGTACTTATTAATATGAAATTACACTGAATATACTTATTTTAAAGAAAGTCTAATATTTTAGCAAATGCAATAGAGAAACTTAGCTTAAATAGTTAATTGTAATTATAATATTTGATATATTTATTAGGATGATTTTACAAGAAAATAAAATTAATTGAAATATATAAAAAAGTTTTTAAGTTCTGAAGAAAATAATGTAAGAGAATATTAAACTATGATGGAATTAAGTAAAGAGAAAAAAAGTAGAAAAAAATAAAGTTAGCTTAATGATGTTGATTTTGAAGAACTAAAATAATTAGAAGAAAAATATAAAAATTATTAAGTACCTCCATATTTTGTTTATGAACTGGAATGGCCCATATACATCGAAAATAATAAGATTTAAGCAGATGAGTATAATTTCCCACCACTTTTGTTCAAGAAATTGATATCAATTATGGATGGAGTATTTTTTGAAACAGTTTAAAACGAAAACGAAAATAAGAAATCTAAAATAAAAACTGTTTTTATCAAAGATTAAAGTTTTCAAATTAATTACATATCATTTATTGATACTCTAGTTATGTAATTTATTAAAATTCTTGAATTAAAATCAAAAAGTAAAACGATGTAATTGAGTATTGAAGATGTTGCTTATCAAGCATTAGAATGGCCATTCCTTAAATACATCATGAATTTGATAAAAACTAAAATCGAAAAAAGTAATTTACTTTTTGAAATGAAAGAGTCATCTAAGCCAGAAGTATCATATCCAATTTTATAATATATAGATATAAATTAACTTACCAGGAATTGATGAATGTGTTTAATTATCTAAGACAACTTACTTTTTTTATAGTGGCATGTATGTTGTAAGATTAGGAGTATTTTTCAACAAAAAACTATTGAAATTAGAAAAGACTGAAAACTAAAATTTAAGATATTCTTAAAACTTCTCATTAGATTTTAACTTAGAACCTTACATAAATTATATCATCAATGAAACTTAATTACAAGCAGTTCTAAAAAAAGAGAATAATAGTAATATTTAGAATAGTAAGGCTTAATGAATGAGAGTATTAAACCATAATATTATAATTGTATTTTTATAATTCATTCTATATATGAACAATTTTTAAAATTAAGACTTTTAATAAGAGTATTATTATTTTATTTATTTAAAAAATCTATAAAAGTTATGAAAATGATCATAGTATACTCAAAAATTATGGATCTTAGCACTTTTTACATTTTGAACAAGGTACCAATTACTTATTAATTTAGGATTAGAGTAAAAGAGTATTATTGCAAGAATCTTCTTAAGTTTTTCTCTAATTGGATTTCTTGTAACTAAGCTGATTCTCTAATCCCAAAATCATTTATTAACTGACACTCTTTTTATTTTTTATTTCTTTTAATTCTCTTTCTTATTATCTTAATATATCTTATTGATCTCTTTCTCTTTATAAACGTTGATTAAATAGTTTTTCTTAATAATCTCTTTCTTTTTTCCTTTTTACTTATTCAGTTAAATCTAAGATCAATTATCTTTATGAGTTCATTTTCTCTTATTTCTCTTATTATAAGAATAGATGATATTCTCTTAAAGCTTTAACTCTGTCTTATATATCTTTTTCTTAATCTAATTTAGCTTAATTAATGTTTTTTAATCTTTCTCTCTCAAAATGAGTCCAATTATTATTGACATATTGTTATTAATAATTCTTTCTTTGTTAAACTTCCTTTTCTCCTTAAGATTAATGTCTCCAGTAAGGATCATCAATAATACCATTATTTTAATGAAAATCTTATTAAGTCATTCTTTTCTTTTCTTCAATCTATTCTTTCAATTATTATCCAAGACTCTATATTTTTTTTAATCTTTATAACTTTTCTTACTCTTCAATATCTTGGTTTTTTCTTATTACTTACTTTTCAAATTCTATTTCTTAAGCCTTTCGTTGTGATTGAATTTCTTATTTCTTAAATTAGAATTAGCTAGACAATTAAAGATTGAATTATTCTATTTATTTTCTTTAGATTATCTTTTATTTCTCTACTTAAGATTTGTATTACTCTTCATGTAAGTTGATTTCCAATTATCTTTTACTTAAGTTCTAAAAATTAATAAAACATACAACCTTTTCTAATTCATTTTCTTGTCTTTTCAAATTTTATCTTTACTCATATAATTTCTTATTATAGCAAGGACTACATAATAACGATTAACTGTTTTATAATCTTTATTAAGAATAACTCATTTCAGCTTGTATTCTGGATTGACTGACTTAGGATCTAGCACTACTTGCTCTTTTAGGATTCAATGCTTTTATTTATTCATACTTTTCTCTCATCTATTTGATATTTGACATTTGATCGATAAAAATTAAAAATAAAGTAATTTTATATTATAGCTATCATATTTTCTTTCTAAGAAGTCGTTGCAAATTCAACTTCAAATATTTAAGTTAATCTATAAAATTATCGTTCAACGGTTGCAATTATAATGGTGTTTTGGCACATTTCTAATTTTTATATAATCTAAATTATTACAGGATTCTCCCTCAAATCTTGATCAACTTCTTCATCCACTTCTTTGAGCATCATTTCCAAAATAGTTAGCTTCTAAGAAGACTTCTTGTTGCTTTATTAGTGTTTAACTTTCTCTAAAGAATACTCATTGGTTGTTGGTATTTTAGTAACACTACGCATTCTAGCAATTTTTGGATTTGAGTAAATGCTTTATAAATTGGGAGAATAATATCCCACAGCTGGATTTTAAGAGATAACAGGTAAGACTATTCTCTTATGATTTAATTTTGGTCTAGTACATGGTTTATGTTGTGGTTGATGTAAACTCCATATTGTTGGTTAAGATTGATGTCTTGTGTGTAATTTATTTAAATTCATTAATTTAGATTGATTATTATATAGATTGTTAATGTATTAGAGTTCTTTGATTTTCTAGGATTATTATTTTGGATTTTTAAACAAATGGAATCTTAAAATTAATACTTGGGAAAGTAACTGAGTCTTATCAATTTGAAACTCATTTTGTGAGTAGTTATTGATGAAAGAGTTGTGTTATTAAAATAATAATAAATGGGGAATTAATGCTGCACTAATCAACCTATAGAGTAAGTTTATTAAATGATTTTAATAGTCAAGATAAGTAGGTTGAAACTAAGCCAGAAGATATGAGTAAGTTATTGTAATAAGAGTCTAAGAATGAGGAAGAACCAATTAAATAAATAACATGTAAATATATGTGATAATCTCTCAGCTTTTCCTACTTTATCTGTGCAGCCATCATTGTTTATTTAGATGAAGAGGGAAGCTATTTATGGTACTTATCAAGTGGGGAAGTTATTGGGGGAAGGTAAGTCTTTTTGTAATGGTAGGTGCATATGGACAAGTTTCTATTGTAACACACAGAGTAACAGGGATGTAAAGAGCCATGAAGGCAATTCGAAAGGACTGTTTATTTGAAGAGGAATAGGCTAAATTATTTTCAGAGATGACAATTTTGAAAAACCTTGATCATCCTAACATAGTAAATTTATTTGAACTCTTTGAAGATGACAAATTTTATTATTTAATAACAGAGTAAATACTAGATATTTATAGATAGATATTTACGTGGAGGTGAATTATTTGATCGTATTTAGAAAGCTAAAAACTTTAGTGAAGCTGATGCTGCTAGATATATGAAATAAGTGATGTAGGCTGTGTGTTATTGTCATTCAAAGAATATAGTTCATAGGGATTTGAAACCTGAGAACATTATTTTCGCTTCTGAAGATTAATATTCAATCTTAAAAGTTATTGATTTCGGGACATCTAGAAAATTTGAGAATAATCAGAATATGTCTAAAAGATTAGGAACTGTGTGTTATTATTTATTATATTTTAAAAGCCATATTACATAGCACCAGAAGTTTTATAGAAGAATTATAATGAGAAATGTGATGTGTGGTCATGTGGAGTCATACTTTATATTTTATTGGCTGGTTATCCACCTTTTTATGGGAGGAATGAAACTGAGATATTTGATAGAATTTTAAAAGGCAAAATTCCATTCCATAGTAAAATTATTTTATTTATTTATAAAGCTACCGAATGGAATAAGATATCTAAAGAAGCAAAAAATCTTATTACAAATATGTTATGTTTAGATGTAGAAAAAAGATATTCTGCTTAATAAGTATTTGATGATCCTTGGTTACAATAAGGATAAGAATCAAATTTAATAGATGATAATTTTCTTAAGAATTTAACAGAATTCAGTGCCAAAAGCAAATTGAAGCAAGCTTTACTTACCTTTATGGCTAGTCAAATGATTCAACCAAAAGAAGTTGAATAAATATAAGAGTTATTTAAATAATTAGATCGTAATGGTGATGGTAAATTGTCTAAAGATGAATTGATCACAGCATTTTAATAGAAAGTCTAAAGTAATGATAGATTAATTGAAAATATGGAAATTAAAATCAATAAGATTGTTACAGAAATAGATGTAAATATGTCTGGTTATATTGATTATACTGAATTTATTGTGGCTTGTCTTAAATATGAAAAATTACTGACTATTGAAAAAATTAAATAAACATTTAAAATCTTTGATATTGTAATCTAATAGTTTGATTTATTATTTTAGGATGGTGATAATTTTATCTCAAAAGAAGAATTACAACATATTATGGAAGGGGTAGATGATGATATATGGAAACAATTCTTAGTGGAATGTGATCAGGATAATGATGGTAAAATATCAGAAGAAGAATTCATCAATCTTCTATCAGATAAATTTTGATATTTTCAAGAATCATGAATTATCTCTATATCTGCTGCTTCTGCCATACTTTCTATTGATGATTCATCTTATCCTCTTTTCATTTTAAATCTACCATTCTCTCCCCACTATTTACCCCAACTATTCTATAGTAACCAATATTTAGTTCCATTCTCTTCTCCCCATCCGTAACACAATATTGAATGATCAACTTTTTCCTTTTTATATTAATTTTATCTATCATACCCATTCTGGTTTTGCTAATCCATTGATAATCCAATCTGGTGTTGTAGAATGGAAGATTCCCCCAACATAGAACATAAAATCAAAGGATGGTTCGAAATTCAAAACCACAGGTCCATTTTTATAGATCTCCTCCATTATGTTCAACTCATTCGATTTACCATAAGCTCCCCCAATAAATCTATAATTAACAACTCTAAAATTTTTCTTTTTCTCAATTTCTTTACATGCCCCTACCTATCCTTTATAAGGATACTCTTTCTCTTCATAAATCTTTCCATCTAATTCTGTAAGATACTTCTCTACCAAAAATGGATAACCACCATCACAACCTTAGTTATAATAATTACAATCAATAGATTGCTAAGGTGACAAATCTGCTTTCAAACCTTTAATCTTCAATCTAGCAGATAACATTGTCATTGTTGAAATTGTATAACATGACCCACATCCCTTTTATTCATAAATCTTCTTCCCCAAATATTTTTCCCATGAAAATTCCTTAGGTAAATGACTTAAATCATATTCTAATATCTATTTTTTTTTTTATTATTTTTCAAGTAAAATAGTTGATGAATGCTTTCTTCTTCCTGCATATTTATTCAACTACTTTGTTGTCAATCCAATAATTTCACCATATGCCTTTGCTTTCCATTATAAATTTGCTCTATTTATCTACTCAACAAAATTTAAAGCATCAATTCTAGACCAAACCTTATTCATTCCAGAATTCTAATATTAAAAGAATTAAGGTTGCACAACATGTCCATTATTAGCACCTTCAGATACTTTATGAGTTTTCTCTACTTTTAAGGCTCTATAACATCCTCTTTCATTAGTCTCTTTATTCTAATACCATCCAATTAATGTTTCTCCACAATATGAATAAGCTCCAGAATAATTTGTCTTATATTTTGAAAAAGCAAAGCATTTATAATGCATAAAATCTACTTCAAACCCTTCATCATACACCATAGTCCATTTCCCCTGTAATTTCTTCTTTTACACAACATTATTCTTAGCAGTTAATACAATTTCATGTGTAAATGCCTTCTTAAAGGTATTCTATCCTGCAACTTATGATGTACGTTCATTATCTGGTACATTATGACCACATGTCAATGGTCCACTGCCTAGATGAATTCATCAATTTACCTTTAATTTAGGGTTCTGTAAACTCCAATTGCCATTTCCCTACAATTTAATGACGGACACAATGCACTGGTAAATCTGCATGAGCACTCAGAACTAGTAAAAATAACAATAACATAATTAATTCGTTTTTTTAATTGATTTCAAACACATAATTATAAAGGCTAATTCAAAAATTTCTTCAAATTCTCAAGTCCTGGTATTTCTAATGGAGTCTCTTTCATAAATTGCTTATCATTAGTTTGTTGCTACCAATACTTCAAGTTCTCATGAATCTACTGCAAACAAACTTGTGTCACTTTTTCGCTATGCAGAGTTAGACTATCAAGTACTTCTGCAATAAGGTAACAAATGCATTGAACATTGGCAAGACAATAGCTTTTAGAAATCCCTCTTGAGATTTGGTGACACATTAGTTTCTGTCGCACATTGGTGATATAGGTACTTTTAAGAATGACTCTAAATCTCCTTGTAAAAAGAATTCTTCTATAATTCTTCGACTCCAAAGTTTATGCATTTTTAATTGTTTAGCTCCATGACCAACATCTTAAATGGATGATAAATGAATACCTGCACATTTAATACAAATAGACATTAACAAGTTTTTATCAAGATCTTATGATTCTGTTAATTCTAAATAATTTTAGAATTTGTTCATCAATTAAAAATGTCTTGTAAGATCTGTATCTAAGATTAGATTTAAACAATATTTTCTAAATCCTTTTTATTCAACCTATCCCAAATTCTGTATGATATTGAATTAATCTTATGAGAGTATTTGGAACAATAAAAAAGAATGATAATTTTCAAGAACACTCTAATCATTATCTAAGGAATAAATATTTATATCATTACATAACAATGCTAATTTACATCTATTACTCATCATAAATCCATTATTTAAACCTGGATGTCCAATATCATGTGCCAAAGATGAAATTATTAAACAAGCTTATTCAAATTCATCTAATAATTCATTTAAACCATTTTCCAAAAAAAACCCAGTTGAATTTGTTACATCTAAAGCATGCATAGAATTATGATATAGATTATTAAAATATGACATATCAATTTTTAGAGCAAATTCTCCTATCAATTCTGGTTTAATAATTTTTAAAGTTTGAGCAATTTTAAATTTCTTAAAAAAATTGATTGTATTCTCAAAAAAGATTCTTGTTTACACATTATCCTAAGGTTTGTTTCTATAGAATTATAGAAAATCTGCATTAAAATCAATACTTTCTAATACTTCTTCTTAAACTTGATCTTAGTAATCTTATATGTATTCAAATGAAGGTTATTTTTGTGTAAAATGAGATAATAAAAATCTATTTAAATAAATATAAATTTAATTACTATTTAGCATCGACACTAAAACCTTCTTATTCATTGATTAATTAATTACTTCTTAGAAATTTAGGTAACCAAATTGATTCTTTTTTTCCTGAAAGTAAATTCAATAAATCATCAATATCTTCAGTTGTTATTTTAACTTCCTCAATATTTTTATCAGAAAATGTTGGACTATAAGTATTTTCATTATTCTTGTAATCAGTTGCACTTGTCATCATTCTTTAAGATTTTCTTCTAAATTATGGAGGATTATTATTATTTTCTACCTAATAAAAATGATCATTAGAAAAATCTTATTAGATTGAACTTTATTCATCTGGAATATGATTTTCAGGTAACTATCTAAGCGAAAAAGCATTTTAATGAATTTCTGAATTCATTTTTTTAGGTTTACGAATTCCTTTTTAAACATTATTATTTTTAATCAATAGTTATTGATATTTAATTAATCTTAATTTCTTTAACAAATCATTTGCTCTTGAAGATAATTATTATTAAGCTTCACTCTCTTAATTATCTTACAATTTATTTATTTATTCATTATAATAATCTTTCATTATATCTAATTCTTTAGCAAAATCTGATATTTTATTATTATATTCTTTATTTAAAAAATGTGTTCTCCATATTATTCCTTCTATTGCAATTAAAGCAATTACAAAATACTTAAGAATTAGGATGACTTGGTTCTAAAAATACAACTAGGTAATGAAAGATATAATTGAAATTGAATATGTAATTTCACGAATATGATGGATTTGAAATCGAGTAGAAATTAGTATCAGGAATGCAATTGAGATTAGGTAATTTTGACAATGCTGATTGCTTAACATATATTGTTATTCACAAATACCTTTGTTCTTGATACACAAATATAATATTGCTTATTAATTGAATGCTTATTCCCAAATAAACTAAAATCTTAGCATTTTCTTTTCTTATCTTTTTATTCTTCCTTAAAGTATTTGTTAAAATGAAGACTAGAATGACCCTGAGACTTAAATGATACTCTTAAATTTCTGCTGATTCAATCAATGGCCAAATTACTAATATTAGTAAAAGGAGGAAAGCATCCATAGGTTTGGTTTAATTAATGTTGGATTCTCTGGCAAAAACTTAAGAAAACTTATCTTTGATTTGATCATGAATTTCAGAACTCATCAAAATTAAAATAAATATATGTTTTTCATTAAATATCAATACATCTTATCTAAATAAAACAATCCCTCTCTTATACAAATGATTATCCACTCTATATTTGGACGAAGTTTTGGATCAGGATGAAGACATTTAACAGCAAGATTACGGAGGTATTTCATTAGATGCTTAGGTCCTAATGTTTTTATAAAGTCAATATTAGATCTTATTTTATATGATTTTGCTTTATATCTTTCTTGCAAATTAGAGAGATTACTTTTATTGAAATCCTCAAATTATATTATATATCATTACAATTGGGTATTATTCAAATAGAAATTCATACATCAATATTCCAAACGAAAAAATATCTGATTAATGATCAATTGTATTTTAATTATTGTTTTATCCATCAGATATAGACTCAGGAGCAGAGAAGGGAAGTTTACCTCCTTAACCCCCTTATATTTTAATCTATTCTCCTTACTTGTACATAGCATATCCAAATCCTTTCAATTTTGAATTATAATTTTTAGTGATCTCTAATATATATAATGAGTACCAATACATTTTTAGGTTTTAAATTCATATGAATCACTCCATATTAAAATAGATACCTTAGAGAATGTGCAATTTAAAAAAGTATATATAATCTAGTGTTTAAACTCTAAGTAGCTTAAAATTTCTTTCTAAAATTATTTAAGGACATATGTTAATAAAATTCCAAAAATAAATGCTATTTAAACATATCTTCCTATTAAGTAGTATCTGTTGTATAATGTTAAGCAATATATGGACAATATCCATTAAATATTAATTTCTAATTCTTATCATTTAAATTCTAAGACAAAATTTCACTAAAATTTTCAATTAAAATTTATACAGTATTTTTTTTTCATGTTTAATATCTTTTGGCTTCTTCACATCTTATTTCTATTATACAATTACATCCTAATTTTTCTTAATCACTATTGTCTTCTTTAGATAGGTCTAAATTTTATTTTGGTCTTGATTGTTCATATTCTGCATTTATTTTACCTATTTTAAAGGTTCCTTTAAAGGTTCTTCTTATTTAACAGTTTCTTTTGAATCAAGATTGCTTTGACCTTAACTCTAAACTAAAGAAAATGCCAATTAACTCTTTTGCACTTTTGAAAATTCTTCATCTGATATTATTTCAGAATTTTCTACCTATTCAGGATTTAAGAAGACTATCTTGTTTATTATCTTAGCTTAAGGATTAGATTATTTAGGATATGTGAAATACTATTTAAATTAATTAATTTCATGTTCACTTATCTCTGTAGTGCATTTACTAATAATAAGGATATTTATTTACTTTTCAATAATATCATTTATTCTCTATAATTAAATATCGAATTAAGGATGGATTTTACGATATTGATCTTATAATTTTGCTTCTAAAAATGGAAAAACCTTGTAAGATAATTTATTTATTAAATGCATTAATCTATAAATGTGATATCCAACGGAATTATGTGATGTTAAATGTAGCATATTTAATACGTTTGATAATGAGTTATTGGATTAATTTATATACTATGAATTTAGACACATTAAATCTGTCCAATGTTCTTAAATCATGATAGAATGTAATTTCAATTGTATCTGTCCACTTTCATTCTCTATACAAAAGCAACCAAATTTTAAGGTATTATTAATTCTACAAAAATACTTTGTTAATAATCTTTGTAAATACTTAACAATAAATATTAAAATTTACTTTTTCTTTCACTTAAATGAGTTGCCCATCAGATTTTGCAATATAAGATTTACAATCTATACGCTTCCTTAAAAAATTTATTGTTGTAATACATAATACTATAAATTTATTTGAAAACCTAATAGAATAATAATTTTAAATTACTATTCTAAAGTAATTGTAATTTACATTTACTGAGTTTCCCTATTTTATGTTATATCAAAATGTTTAAATTTTAGATTCGCAAAATGAGTTTCAATTAATGAACTGTTACATACAAATTTATCAAAGTCTGTTTCTTCTATCTCATTCAATTCAAGTAACTTAAATTCTTTTTCCATCTCATCTTAATTTATCATCTTAATTAATATTATTTGTTATATAATTTCTTTTAATTATTGTAATTGACAAAAATTTCTTAAAAAAATAATTCAATAAACTTTGTCCAAATATGTCAAGCAATCTTTCAACACTAAAACAATCTTATCAATATTAGGCCTATTATTTGGATTTGGCTATAAACCTAATATTTTTTTACATAATATTTTCTTACATTAAATACATAATTTTCCTAAATATTTCATAATATATTAAGGTCCCACAAATTAATCAAAGTCTTCATTATATCTAACAGCATAAGTCTGCCTTTGTAATTTCTCCTATAAGGATTTCAAATTCTATTCCCTAAAATCCTATTTATTCTATTATTAGTTTTACAATTGGATATCGATCGAATAAAAGTTCAAAAAGTAATACACCAAATGAATATATATCATAAGCATATGTAAATTAATCGTTCTATAATTTTTGCAAAATTTCAGGTCCACAAAATGGTAATGAAATTCCTGGTTTTAAATTATCAATTATTTCTCTAGTATTGATAGCCTCTCCAAAATCAGTTAATTTTGCCATCAACTACTTGCCTATCAGAATATTTGCTGGCTTTACATCCATATGAATAATGCCATAATTGTGAATATACCTCAAACTCATAGCAATACTGTGAGCAATGAAAATCCTAGTAGCTAAACTTAAAACTTCCTATTATTTTTCCTTAAAATGATCCAAAGAAGAATGATAATATCTTTCCATCACAATAAGATCAGACCTATCAATTACTTAATAAAATTAAGCTATATATGGACAACAACCAGAAAATGTAAAATAGTTTAATCTAGATGAACCATTATCACTAAATATTTAATTATTTAATACTTGACTTTTATTCCTATTTAACTTAAACATCTTAAAATATCAGTTTCATGTTTGATTTTATCTTCTTAAGAAGATGTATTAACCTTAATAACAAGAGTCTTTTGTTGAACCTGTAATTAAAATTAAGCATCCTTTTTGAAATGAAACTTGATTTCCTTAGAATATATATTACTAAAGCCTCCTTTATGTATTTAACATTTTTAATCTACATCTAATGTATTATCATTTGTTGGTTTAATCTCAATCAAACATTAATTTTCAGTTTTTCCTTATTTTTCGATTATTGGTCCATATATCTAATATTCTTATTGATTAAATTCTAAATGCAGTTGACTAAATACATATATATATCATACATACTTTTTCACTACCTTTTTAATCCTCTACATCAACATTTCAGCACCTGAAGGGAATGTTCTCCATTTATTAAATGATTTATCTTCATATCTAACCTATTCTCTATAATTTTCGTATAATCTAAATAGTTTTAAGTTGATCCTATTAATCATAAATAAAATCCTCATAAAATGAAACCTAACTGAATGCATTGCAGTGACAATTAAATTTTCCAAATATATCATAAATTCACTATAGTCTGGAATGAGACTAAACAATAGATCCTTTTTACTATTAACACATTCCAACTTAAAACCAATATGACCTTATAAAGGATTGATAAAAAAACTTCCAACACGTAAACCGTTGTTGAGTCTTAGTGAATATCTAGAAAATTAAAGTCTGAGGAGCTAAATCTTTTATTAGAATATACTTTTTAATGCACAATTAACTTACTTTGCTTTTCAGTAAAATAAGCTATAAAATCAATATTTTTTTGTTTAAAATGAATTGTGATATCAAATTAAATTGTTATAAGTCCAGAATGACTCTCCAATGGGAAACTCAAAGTATACGAATCTTCTTCAATTTCTTATGAAATATCAATATATGTTGCAGGGTAATTATTTTACAAAAGATTACACAACTTTTGTATTATGATCTTTTGTTAAGATTTCTAAATATATTAGTCCTAAACATATATCTATCCACCTATGATGTTGTAAAACTCATTCTCTTCATCCATTTGTTAATTTTATATAAAAAATATAAATATACATTAATTGTTGTGATAGAGTTAGCGATTTAAAAATACATGGAATAAAAATTATCCTATACTAGCACTTTGATATCTGAATATAATTGATGGACATTTCGATCCCAATCTAACTTTTGGATCTTCAATCATCACAAGTTTAACTCATAGATTAAAATATCAGACATGATGGTCATTAGATGACTGTTCATTATAAATCAGACTTCGAAAACAATGAAGAATTATCATTAATGATCAAGAATGCAGGTATGAGTACAACATTAGTAATGAAACTTAAAATACTTATTGATTACACATTAATAGAAATATTTGATAAATAATTATTTGATATGATCTTGATTATGACAGTTTGTATAAACTCATGTAATCTAAGAACCTGAATTTGATTGATAAATTCATCCCTGATTTGTTATCAATAGTAACTCAACTGAGATAATGATATCCTTAATTTGATATAAAAGTTGATGGTATGAATTGTGGTAATCTTATTAGTTGCTATGAAGCAGGGTCTAATAATATTGTGCTTGGATGTGGAAGTATATCCTATTAATATATTAAATAGCTGTAAAAGCCAAAGACTCATAACAATCTGTAGATTATATAAAAGAATGTGGATATTAACATTTTAAATGGTGTATAAATAAAACCATATATATTAATTATTAATATTCTATTTCTCTCACATTAAACTAATTTTTATAATGAAATTATGAATACATGCAAGTAATTGCAAGTATTCCTCTCTTTAAATTGATTGTTATATTTATACAGATTTATAACAAGTATTCTTTTTTTTGATAATAAGAAATCACAATGATATCATCTCAATTTCTCCACATCCTAAAAATGTTTCTTATAGTATAATGATCTATTACATTTGATCAATAGACATAAATACATTTATAATAATTCATCATAATTCTTATTTAGGTCATCAATCCTTTGTATTATCTAAAATGAATATAGGAATTTTAGATTTTAAATAGTAAATGAATTTAAATTATTAATAATATTTTCTTTATAATTTTTATGATAATGTAAACAATCATTTTGTAATCACAAAAATTCCTGCCCCAATAGCAAAAATCAAAAGAATTAAAAAAATCATATTTGTGCTTGAACCACTACCCTTCACATTTGGTTTTACTCCTTTCATTTTATTCAATTATTTATACCTGTTATTACTCCCACTTATAAGTTTTCTAATTACTTGTAAGCACTTTGAGAATGATTTGCATCATGGAATACAGCTGTTGCATCACCACCAGCTTTTCCCAACAAGATTGCTGGACCGCCTGGATGATCATCTTGAAAATCTGTCACATCGTATACTTTCCCTTCTATAACCAACCATAAGTCTTCCTTTTTATTATGCTTTTCTAATTCTTCCCATGAAATTTAACGATTTGGATTAAGATTAGCCTAATTATTGAAAATGAAATTCCTACTTTTTGTTTTTTAGATTTCATTAATTTTAAGTAATCACTTGGTTATGGATCTGTAGTAAGTGTTCCAACTAATCTAGCATTTCTAAGGGAACGAGCATAATTAGTATGGTTCACTTCTAAAAATTTCTAAGTCCCATCCAATCCACCATATTTAAGCAAAATATTATCACCTCCTGGATGTTCTGCCAAATATGTAGTTAAGTCAAACACTTAACCTTCTATCACAATCCAAAGTGATGTACGATTGCAATGATCTGCTAATTCATTCCATTCTACTATTCGTTTGTCTCCTTTCATTTATTACAAAATATCTAATTAAATTTATCTCATATTCTGAATCATTTATATATATAATTTTTCATTTAATATAAATATATATTCTATATAATTAATTTCTAAAATCTCCTATTTTCATCTTTCTATATTTTAATATAAAATTTTGAACTGAATAAATGAAATAAGATTTTAATAATTCATAATTTAAACAAAAACAATTTATCAATCAAATTATGATTAGAAACTTCTCTCTTACTCTAGCTCTACATAAAGGACACTCTAATTTTGTTTATAACCATTATTTCCAACAATCTTAACAAGCTACATGACCACATTTTTCAGATTTACACATTGTTTTATCTGGAGTATTAGACCAACAGATGACACATTTCAATTCATCCATTTCAATTTATTTATCAGATTTATTTGTATCCTTAGTTTCAGTTTATCCAATCAATTATTCAATTGTTATCTTTTCACATTATTATTCAACAGGAAGAGATTTTTTTTAAGGAGTATAAATATCTCCTAACATTGTTTTATTTAACATTATTTTTCTCTTTGATGTTTAGATTTGAACTGGTTATTTAAAGTGTAATTTAAAAGTTTAACATTTCTTATTCTCAATTTTTTAAGTATCCTTTCTATTTTCACTTAAATTCTCTGATCTTATTAAGGCTGGGACTTACTAAAAGATATGAATTCACTTATGTACTTTCTTTAATTCTTTGATTACATCTGGAAAACTTAGAACATTAGGAAAATTCTAATCTTTCCATAATAATTTCTATTAGAATTTTTCATCTAAAACTATCAAATTACATGGACATAAAGAATCAAGTATGTGTTATAATCTTGAAATATTTCTGATTGCATTTACCATACTAAAATATTTCCTATCATACTTTAATATTTGAATTTATTACATTATTTTTTAAATTCTTTAACCATTCTAATTTTAAGTTTAATTACACTTATGGTAATTATTCATGTCCATTCTCTTAATAATACATAAATTAACTAGCCCAAGGTACACCCAATAAAAATACTGTTATTTAAGATTAATTCTTTAATGTTTAAGGATGCTTTAGTTAATAATCTAATTATTTTTAGATGGCTTCCTATAATTGATCCAAAAATATATCATTAAACACAGTATAAATAGAAGGCATAGTATCTCCAACAATAGTATTGGATCTACATTTGTTTAAAAAGAGACGTATTATCTCATAAATGCTTTTTTTCTAAATAGTATAAATAATAATAAATACATTTTAGTATTTGATCCATTAGAATTCTTTATTTACTCCAAGAGATGAGAGTATAGAATGTTGACTCCATATATCCTAACATTTTTACATAAATGATTTAGAAGAAAAAAGAGTTATAAATCCATGATCACTTAATTGAAAATTAATTTATTAAAATTATTTACCAATCTCAAGTACCATAGCATCAAAATTTTATTCAGTTTTATTTAAATAATCAATATTGTAATTTTGAACTTTGCTGATAAGAGTTTGATTGATTTTCAATTCTTAAACAGGAATTTAAGGATAAAATTAAAAATTAATATTAAATTCAGTCTTATATAATTTAGCAGGATATGAATGTTAAGTGATAATTAAAATATTCTAAATTCCATTACTTTATAATTTATTAATACCACAAAGTGGACTCAAACATAAAAGATTTAAGTTATATGAGTTTTAAATATTATCTATAAATATTACTAATTTATAATCTCTATAATTCTATTATTCAGTAGCTTAAATAGATTTATCTACAGATATTTTATCATTGGTTTAAACAAGTATTTAATTATTAATAAATTATTATTATTATTATTAACTTATTGCTTCTTGTTCATTTGAATCCTACAATTCAAATGTTTATTTAATAAAAATATACCATTATTACATTAAATGTCTTTATGGTAAATTGTAAATTTCATCCAAATATTATTCATAATTTGAAGAATCAATACATGAATATTTGGGTTGCTTAAAAGTTCCATTGGATTTAACAAAATATTGTTATAATTATGATAAGAATTCTTAATCTGGAATTCTTTAAGTACATTAAGTTACAATTTAAGCAATTTTATTAGATTCAATAATGAATTCATCTTTTTGGTTATTCAGAGTCTAATAGTAAAAACAAAAAGTGTTACTTATGTGAATTAGACTATTCGATTTCCAAATGCTATGATTGGCATTAAAATATCATATTATTATTGTGTAAGGGTACAAATTTGAAAATTATTATTGGACTGAAATTATTTTGAAAGTATTTTTATTTTGGTATTCAATTATTAATCCCATTTAGGTATAGGTTTTTAAGGACTAAAGAATGTCTTTATCATTTATGAAATGGTATGAGAACTAAATGATGCACTCATTGCTTTCTCTAATTTGAGGGGTAAATCATGTCCGTCTTCAAAGATAAGCGTCGCATTGTTGAATTTTAGGAAGAACTACCATATCCACACACATCACTTACCAGATTATCAAATATATCTTAATGTGTTCCAACTCTAAATGTGGTTGGATGATTTTTGAAATATTTGTAGGAGCAAACCTATTCAAATTCAAGTTGTTTATGCATAGTTTCCACATCGACAAAATCATAAATATGAGTAAGTTGCTTGTCCTTATCACAAGTCCTTTCACATAATTATGTAATTATTGTCATTCCTTTTTTGAATGGACTGTGACAAAGAGACGTAACACTCCTCGTAAGATAGAAATACTCCTCCAAATCATGCTTAGTTTATTACCAGTACTAAAAAGTGGGAAGTAATAGAGACCCACTTTCAATGATTGCATTTTCTTATTTCTCTAAAATTTATTCAATATTCATAATATTAAATATTAAAATATTTATCTTAAATAAATGAAAAAAGTTAAGAATATAAAAATGTGATTAAATCTACAATGCATAATACATTTGTTAATTAATATTTATTTGTTATATATATATATATATATTTATACAGACCAAAAATGAATTCCAAATATTTGATCACTAGTCTACACAGAAGTTTGTGTTATTTGATGTATTGCTTAATTCAATTAATAATATCAACAATATTGCTCATCTATGTAAGATGTTAGTTGTAAAAATTAGGTCATTTTTGATAGACACAAGTACTCTTCAGATTGATATATTTAGAGTTTGGACAAACCTCCTGTTCTGATTTGTGAAGGACTATTAACTTTTACGATTTGTACAGATCTAGTACTCAAAGTATTAATGGAAGGAAAAGTATTATAAATTAATATTTTATATTTTTACTCTAATTAAAGGAATTCTTCACAATAGCCTGGAATGTGTTAGACTTTTGTGCATTTTTATCAATCATTTTATGTATAACATTATAATATGAAGTATATTACGATGAGATTTTTGGAATTTCTCTTATTTCTATGCGTTACTTGTCACTTACAGTCAGAATGGTAATTCTTCTTAAATAGTATATATTTGATTTCTATTTACTAGGTCTTATTTTGTATAAATGATGCAATAATAAAGAGATATTTTGATCTTTAAAAGATCCAAAAATTAAGAATTCAGTATCTTGGATATAAGTTCTGAGATATTAAATGACTCTTAATTTGTTGAAACTATGAAACTTGTTAGTGAATGATATTATAAATAATCAATTTTATTTCATTTTTAAATAAGATATTTAAAACGAATTTCCTTTTCTTCATCTGAAAAATTAAAAAAAATTAAATTAAAACTCAAATTCATAAACCACTCAATATGCATCCCCATTCTTTTCCTTATAAATTCACCTAATACCCTTACTAAAACTCTGTATACCTCTACCCATAATATATACAACAACAAAATTACAATTACTATAATTTTCTACATTACAAACCCCCCATATATCAATAGACACAAATACCAACTTAATAAAAACAAATAATTATCATCTCAGATGATGAAGAATGTGTACTTGTCCCAAAAATTAATAAATCAATTCCAACATAAACAATCAATACAACACAGTCCTAAAAATAAATAGCCAAATTGCTGGACCTTGATACACTTGAAGCTTAAGGAAAGTTATATGATTATGAAAGTTCTCAATCCCCTCCATTACCAAAGAGAATTATCAAAAAACCACCAAAACCTTTTTATAGACCATAGAAGAGAAAAGTAATTAAGACTCGTAAAGAACCTATTAGACATTCTTATCAGAAGATTAAACAAGTGTAAATTGGAGCAGAGAAACAATAATTATAGTATCCTTAATCAAATGTATAGGCAAAATTCATTAGGGTTTATGAGAAACAAGAAGATAAATGTATGTATCATTTTACATTTACATAGTTTCTAAATTATTTGATTAATTAAAAGTGAATTTTTCAGAAACAAATGATGAAGATATTGCAATCATTCTTAATATGGTTGGTAAAGATTATCAAAAGGCTGAAACATATATTAATGAAAATGGATTGTTCATTCAATCATACCTATAAAGTAATGAATTATTTAAATCTAGATTATAAGGATTTATCGGAAGATGACTCAACTATCAAAAAATGAATAAACACAAACAATAATTATATATATATAACATATAATAATTAATTTCATGAATTTCAAATGCGTTGTTGCCATTAAAACTAAAACTAATTGCAAATGCAATATTAAAATAAATGAAATCTCCAAATCATTAGAATTACCTTCTCAAGAAGCATAATTTTTTGATATTTCGTAATTATACCATATTACTTAAACAAAGTTAAATACCTGATCACATTCTATTTGATTTTGAAAACATTGCTGTATTGACTATTCCAGTACCCAAAGAGTAAACAGATGAAATTGAACTAACTGATTCCTTTTAATTAAAAGACTTAAAGGGCAAATATTACATTTTATTTCTTCTATCCAAAGATATTAAATTTGAAACCAACCAATCCCATTCAAGTCCTTTGAGACATTATTTAAAATCCTATAAGACTAGAACCAAAGAAAGACAACAAAAGGCAAAGACTCAATAGTTAATCAATTAATAACCTAATTCCATAAAATAACAGAACTAAAATGAACTCCTAAAATAACAATATGAAACAGTTAAAGAAGAGAATAAACTCTTAAAAATGAGAGAAAGAAATGATTATTTAAATGAATTAGAAATAAGTCAAGCCAAAAGAAAGTAATTACAATAATTTATTTCATAATTGTCTGAAGATTTAACAAATTAGAATGAAACACTATAAGAAAAGCATATAGGACTATCTAATGATTTAATTGATATATAATAAAAGTTTGATGATCTTCAATCACTTTCCATAGAGTAACAATTAAAAATAGAATAAATGCATGAAATTATCTAAGATAAATAATCATCAATATCTCATTTACAATCCTAACTTGAAAATCAAGATCAAAATAAATAGATGCTTTAACTTTATTCAAAATAAAAGAAGGATCTTGAATAGGTTTTATAATAAGTTTCAAGTTAATATGAAAAGGATTTGTTGGATAAATAATAACAGATTTAAAGATTGAAAAATGATGAAGTATTTATATTATAAATAATAACATAGGTCAATTACTTAAAAGAAAAAGAATAGAAATTAGAAATAGAGAATGAAATGTTAAAATAGAAAATTTAATCATATGAAGAATAATTAGAAGGATTGAACAATTATATTAATTAGTAAAAAGTCAAATTGAGTCTTGTAGAGTAGAAAAACAGTTAAAATTAAATATTTGAATAATTGAATATTCAATTAGAAAAAGAAATAATAAATAAAGATAAGTAGATTTATAAATTATAAGATGATATTGCTCTTTTATAAAGACAAATAGGTTTTTAATAGTTTCATTAGAATGATGAATTTGAAAAAGATATCAAATAGTTGAAAGAACAAATTGCAAAATAATTATTACTAATTAATTCTTTTGAAAATGAAAACTCTAAATTAAAAACCGAAAACTTGAAAATATCAGTACTTCAACAATATCTTTAATCTCTTAAGATTTAATATTCAATCCCAGATTTTCCTGATTTAAAACCGTTAAACTCAAAAGTATCTTAATTTCAATCCCAAATAGAAAACTAAATAAAAGAGGTAATTTAAGTTTGTATAATATATTAGTTAAACAATTTAAGATAAACCATTTTTGATTTGAGTAAGAAACATGATGAAAAAGAATTACATAATTCATAATTGAAAACAATGATGACTCAAATTGTTGAATCTAATTAAGCTTATATGCCAGCAAGGGGTGATGATTTAGATTAACAAATTGCAAATTTTATAAACAATAGAGTTGATAAAGAGAAATATATCCCTTTATTAAAAAGATAATCTGATGGTGTATATTTATATGGACACAAAAGAATATTTATTAAATAAGAATAAGGTAAGATTTTGATAAGAAGTGGAGGAGGGTACTTAAATATAGAGGAGTTTCTAGGTTTAAATGAAAGTAAAATGAAAGATCTCACAACTGATGTTATTAAAAGATAAGCTATACAAAAAAAGACTGAAAGAATGAAAACAATTACTTGATTTTTCATTATGATATTGCTATCATTATTGTATATATATAAAATATCAAGAGTATCAAGAGATTATATTAATTATTAGAACTTATGGTTTGTAATTATACTTTCATTAAAAACTTATGATTAATATATGACAAATCAATTTATTAAAAAATGAGTATTACAATCTTATTAAATTATTTATGATACTTAATTAATTAAAGAATCAGCCAAAGTGGTATTTAAAAAAGGATTGGAGAATTAAAACCCAAATACTAGTGGCATCCCTAATTGTTTATTTATTTATCTTTACTATTCTAACAGTTGCAGTTTTGGTTTCATAAAATTACTTGCATGAGATGCTAACATTATTTTCACACCAAATTTTTTTGAAACAAACCAAAAATTCTTTAGAATATCAGTGGGTATACAAAAGAGGCTTAGAAGAAACTTTATTGCACACTGATTAATAAATTTCTTTTGTCAGAGATCTCAACCAGCTCTTCGATTTTTAATTGATGAATCACAGCTTTAAAGTAAAAGAATACCCAATGATGAGTTTAAATAACCCAAAACAAAATGACTCCTATTGTTATATGAACTCTGTTTCATGTGGTCTCTTCGGATAACCTAAAAATAGTTTATAAAATTTAGGAGTTGAAAGCATCTTGCAAACTAGTTCAGTTTTAACTACATTTAAAATTACTTTGGATAGAGCAGTTCCGATCTATTACTTTAATAATAATGATTAATCATAATTATATTGTATCACTATTGGCTTATAATTTCCAAAAACCTTTAACCCCTTAAAAAGATAATACTATCTTGATCATCTAAATGCATCTGCGAATTCCACTGATCCAAAGGCCACCTACATAGTTAATCCATATGCAATAATCACTAATAAAATCAATTTTCCAATGACCACTAATTTACTAGATAAATTCAATAATGTTATAGGCATTATTGTGAAGGGCATTGATTTAGATTATACAACTCTATCTAAATTTTCTAGAAATGATACAGATATTCTAATTATTGATAAGACAGGTAAAGTGCTTTTGTCAAATCTTTATAATATTAAAAGCCAACCCATATATTATTTAAATGAATCTGAGTTTTCTGGCTTCAACAATTCTGATATTGAATAGATATTTTTACATCACTATTAAAAAGAATTTGTAAGTAATTGTAAAAATATCATTTCCACAAATTTATTATGTAGATTTAATTCTCTAAATAGAGATAATCTTATTATTGAAACCAGAAATATTTCTAATTCTCCATTCATAATGGTCATGCTTTTAAAAACTAATTTTATTTTATAATAAGAAACTGAATTTCTGGAAATTCTAGCCTCAATATTTCGAACTGATATTCGTAACAGTGTAATATTGAGTTTAGTTATTCCTATATTCATCTTATTTTGCTCTTAATTCCTTATTAACATAATTTTAAAATAATTGAATAGGATTATATATGATGTAAAAGCTTACTTATATAGCAACAAAAAAGAGTACTTGTCAACAGAATTATTTAAAAAAAAAAGTATGATTATATCAGAAACCATTATTGACTTTTAAGCAGCTATAATAAATTTATTTTAACATCAAGTAATATTTAAAAAATCTAATGAATGTATTTCAGTAGAAAATATTTAATTTCCAATGTATACGAAGCTTTATAAGTTTTTAGTTGAAAAGCTGTTATAGATTATTAAGTAGAAAAAGCTTAAGGATAATTGTGTTCCTAATGGAGTTTAATTTTTCGGTAAAAAAGAATTATTTCTTCAAATGAAAACTAAATGATAACTTATTATTATATTATTTTAATATGATGACCTATTTAATATCTCGAAATTTGAAATCCATTTTTATATCTCTAATTTTGAAATCCATTAATATAATTGAATCTTTCATAATGTTATTATAAGAATTTAATATTTTCATTCTGACAAATTTAAAATAAGAATACAATTTATTTAAAATACATTTAAATATAATAAAATATTACAAAATCCATTATTATTCTTTTTCCATCTAGCTTGTTTAATTACTGTGATTGCTCTCTCTTTTACATCAAACTATAATTAAAAATTAGAATACAAATTCATTTTAATTACTTTTTGTTAATCTCTCCATAAATGATATCACAACCAAAAGTATTGGTAGCATTTCTAGATTAATTCCAAGGATTATAAAATGAACAATTCAAGAAATATAATATTAGAATTTTTGATCCCTATTTTTAAAAATACAAGTAATAAAGGATTGCTAGAATCCACATATATGTAAATTACATAGACAACTAGAATAGTACCCAATTTTAATATAGCAATCGAACTATATTTTTGGTTTAACATTGAGATTGAATTAAAAAAAAATGATTATTATATATTAAAGTCTGTATTTATTTAAGTTATAGAAGATTTATAAGAAGGTATAGGACTAACAATTTAAGATCAAATAAATACATTAACAATTCAAATAAATTAACTTTGAATTCTCGTTATAATTAAATTTGAGTCTAATTTTTTAGTTAAAATAATATTTAATCAAATTTCAGTCCAACAGTAAATTAAAAGCTGTAAACTTAGTCCAAGTCACAATAATAAAATCTTTAAAATGTTTACTAGTGCTTTAAGTAAGATGCTTGAGATAAAGAATAAGGATTATGATGCCAAACTCATAAAATAAAATGTAATGAGCATGAGTAAATTGAACTAAATTGAAATAATGGCATTAATGGAGATAATTTATTAATTAAGGATATGTTCACAAAAAGACTAAAGTAAAGAAGAGTTATTGAATGAATTACACTATTTTCTATAAAGTTAATTATCAACTGATCGTGCAGCTATTGCTAATACTAATAATTTTTTAGAATACAAAACTAAATGTAATGCCACAAATACTGGTATTATGATACTCAATCATCAAGGATAATTTAGTATATTTATTGATTAATTTTAGTTTTGTCTGATCAAATATCCAGAAACATTTTAGAAATAAATTCAAAAGAAGAACTTGAATAAAAAAACTTTTTTTCTCTTGTTAGTAAAGTCTCTGAAGGAAAACTAAGATAAATGTTAAGAAATAATTGTTTATTGTAAAATGGACAAGTAAAGGATTGCTTTGAGATTACTATATATTCAGATAGAAATAGAAAAAAAAGTCTTAAATACCTAAATTAAATGGCAGGTGTACCATTGAAAAAGAAAATTAAAAAAAATTTGACTGAAAGTAAAAATGAAAATTTATTGTTTATTAGATGTTAAAGTATTGTAGAAGGAACAAATTTTAATGGCAAAGTATTTAAAATCAATAAGAGTAACTTTTTTGAAAGTTACTGTTCAAATTCATTAAGATTTTATTGATTCATTTTCAGATTCAGATGATATCATTTTAAGTAACTTAGATAGTTGGGCTTAAACAAATGTTAATTAATTTACTATATGTGAAGTCAAAGAATTGGATGAACATATCAGATTCACAGTTTAAGAATTATTACAAGATCCATACATTTCTAAACATGAAAGTATTTAAATAATATTAAACTTAGTTAAATGGAATAAAAGAGTAAGAAAGTTTAAGGGACAGATCTCAGATGATGAATATGAACTTTGATGTGTTATTTATTTATACTTATTGCTTAATTTGTTTATTATACTAATTTATCATCTAATCATTAAGAGAAACATATATAAAATGAAATCAAATATGTAAATATTATTTATTCTCTTTAAGTAAAATAAATAAAAAATGGGAACAATGGGGATCGAACCCATGACATTAAGATCTTCAGTCTTACGCTCTCCCAACTGAGCTATACTCCCAAAGTTAATATAAACATGATTAATTCGTTTATGAAATAGCTGTCGAGAGTATTAGTGAAAATATTTGGATATGAATTTATTAGTAAATAAGAAATTCTACTAAGAAATTTAGTTAATTTAATATGTTGATTTATTTTTAGAAGTAAATTTCAATTTAATCTATCAAATTCAATAAGATGAGATGAATATTTATTAATTTATTAATGAGTTAGAAAAGTTGGATTAGACAATTGAAGAGTATAAATATAATAAACAGACATAACTTGAAGTTCACCTTAAATAAAGAGTATTATATATTTTCAATCAACGATATTCTATGGAGATGATTATAAAATATTTCAAGATAATTTGGAGATGTCATTTAAAAATCCCTAAAGCTGAACTTCGATGTAATAGTTGGATACTAGTAGAGATAAGGATTGTTTACGAGGAAGAGGGATTTAAATTAAAGTATAGAGATTTCTTTTGCCGAACTCCAAATTAATACAAATTCCACCTATAATTCAGAGTTTAAAAGGATAAATAGAAAAAGGAAAAGTTACAGCAGTATAAAACATTAATTAGATAAGGTGTATTTTATCCAAAGAATTTAGGACAGATAATAATTCACAAATTAAAACAATTAAAAAATAAGTGCCTTATAGTGAAGAGAATATTAAATAACATTAAATCATGAGGGAGTAAAATAATTAACATTTAATGAATTAATATGCTAATTCTTTTATTAATCGAAACCTTTGCAATAATGAAATAATTTTATAATATAGAATCAATTCGTTAATGAGAGTATTTTCAGGAAAGAAGAATTACCCATATGTGTTACAAGGAAGAAAAATTGCTTTGTTAAAACGATTGCAGAAGACAGAGACTACTTTGGAAAGCTAACTTAATGGCAAAATCAAAAACATTTATGAATTGTCTTCCTAGACTCTAGAGCTTTATCTAATAATATCAAAGATTCTGGAAGTATTGTTATTACATTATAATATTGTTAATGTAATTGTTCCCACAAATTGAATGTAATTAATTTTAAGAATTTCTTAGATCAATTGAATAATCCCATATGCCATCAAAGCATTTAAAATTCACAATATTGTAATTTGGAATATCCCTTTTGTTGAAAAGTTATTATTAATTGTGAATTGTGGATTGTTTGATTTATGGTTGTATAACTTGAAAGTGGTTTATGAATAAATCTTAGAATCTCATAAGTAGATGAAAGATTTACATATAGAAGTAGAGAAGGAATGTGTTGAATAAATTTCAGAAGTATTATAGAAATATCTTGGTCACAAAATAGAAGATCCTTAAATTAGATAAAATATAGACTCATTTTATTTTTCACTTGATTATTATTTTAATTATTATTACAATGAATTCAGATAATAGAAATAATAAAAGTTGTCTGCCTTGTTAGAATAAGAATTTTGAGTATTTCATAAGAAAATTCTCAAACAATTTAAACTTAGCAATTTGCAAAAATTGTTATGATAATTTAGGGAAGGAAAAAGCTGAGTATATTTTAAAGAAGGATTATAGAAAATATATAGAAGAAGAATTAAGAAAGATATATGAAATTAATAAATTGGGTGACGATTTAAATGATAATAAAATTCTAACAGAGGATTAGATTTCTTTTCTATCATAATTTAAAGAGAAATTTTAAGAAATAAATAAAATTGTAGGTGAAATAGAATAAGGAAACACACAATCAATTACTAAATTATTATTAGTAATTCCAGAACTTTAATCAAGGTAATATCATGATTTTTTGCTCACCCTTCAGTTAGGAAAGGAAATTAATCTTTTCGGATAAATTAATATAGAAAAATTTAAAACCTAATAGGATCAAATTTTTGATGAAGATTTTATAACATATATTAGAAAATTATTGGTTAAATTAGTAAAAAATGAGATAAATAAAGAAATTGTTGAAAGTATACAAAATTGTATTGATTTTCCTATTTTTTTACAAATATTTGGTGATTCATTGAATAATCCATAAGAACAAGACTCTTTGAAATAAAATTATTATGGATATCTCAATAAGGAAAAATTAAAAACAGGACTTGGTTTTTGGAATGATAAGAATTAATTATATTTTGGTATATTTTATTAGGATAATTTTCTATGGGGCATTAAAGTAATTATTGAATCAATCACTTAATTCACATTATATAAAGGTTACTTCACAAAAGTCTAGTAAAATGATAGAGAGAATTTCTTAATTAATGGAATCGGAGAAATGTTTTCAACAGATGAGAATGATACTTGTCATCAATATATAGGTAAGTTCTTAAATGAAAAGAGACAAGGCGAAGGCACATACATTTGGAAGTCTAAAGACCATAAAGTGCTGGCAAAATATACAGGATCCTGGCAAAATGATTTATATCATGGTTAAGGCACTCTTAATATTTCAGATTAAAATATAAGTATATAAGGAGAGTTTAATGATGGATTTCCAATTTTTGAAAATTGTTAAATTACAGGCAAAAATATACTTCAATAAGTGTTACGTGACTATGTAACATAACAAAAATAACAGATCGAGGAGAACACCCTTCCTAAACAAAAATATATGCCACCACCAAATTTAATAGGACCCCAATTTAAACAAAATTAACCGTAAAATATACTACCAATTAACAAATATCCTCCACCATAATAATAGCCAGGTCCTTTTTAATCAATATAAAAATTGGCAACACAGCCCAATTTATTAATTTACCCTCCACCCCCCATTGCAAATTCAAACCAGCCTCAGGTGTTGAAATTTAATCCAAAAACTTTTAATTAAGGAAATTTTTAAGAAAAATGATATATAAAAGAAATAAAAGTTATCAGATATTTTATATTACATTGATATAAAAGACTCATAAATCTAAACGTTTACCAATTTTTTCTTGAAGTTAGGCTTCTGTTAATATTTACATCTCTTCATAAAATTAATTAAAATCCATATTTATGTCTTTAAATTCTAAATATGGATTTAAACAGATAACGAAAAACCAACCTAATTATAATAAATCTTTATAAATCGAATCTGTTTCTTTTGTTTGTTTGATGATAGTTTTAATATTTTCTAAGCTTTCTTATACAACTTATTAGTATAATTGTTAAAAGAAGGTATTTTAATCAAAATTAACATCTAAAACTTATTTAATTTTTGATGCTCTTTTATTATCAGGTTAGGCTAATTCTTTTTCAATTATTTATTTTTCTTTCTTGTAAATTTCTAAATAAAAATCTTCTGTATGTTTAATATCATTTTTAGTAACAGTTAATATTTTTTTATATTCCTAACTGATTAAATATCTTCCCCAAGTTTCTCTATCAAATTTTTCTGGATTCTTGGACATTAATTAATCAGACATTCTTTTGAGATGTACATTTTAGTTTTTGGAGATACAAAATATTGTCGTATAGTAAAGTTCTTAACTTAATTTCAAGATTCCTTGATGTGACATCTTAATTACCTTTTGGATGACATAATTAAAAAAGAATGCAATATTTCTTTCAAATAAAAAATAAGTATTATATTTTAGCATAGCCTTGCGTCTTTTTTGCTCAGTATCATATTGATTGATAATTTGTAATCCCTAATAATAAAACATAAAATACTTTTTCATGATTAATATCATCAATTGATTATTTTCCATCAGTGCTCAAAGCAGATTAAGGAGAAGAAGGTTCTTGAATAATTTATTCAGGTTAATCAAGATATCCAACTACTAAATTCATTTCCATATATAATTTATTCAAACTCTCTGATCGTGATAATTCATCCTTTTCTTTCATCAATTATTCTAAATTATTTTTTATTTATGCTTCTTGGATTTGGATGATTTCATGATGAAAGATTTATTCCCATGAAAACCTATCCTAAAAATAATAATTAAACAATTACTTTCTCTTAAACAACCAACATATGTCTTAATAATTGCTTGATTTTATCACTTCTAACAGGAGCATCTGGTATCACTAACGCAATTTTCTTAATGTTCTGCAAAAGACTATATTGATTGTCACCATCCCAAGGTGGTTTTCCATAAAGCATCTCAAACAACATAATCCCCATAGACCAAACATCACATTTCGATGAAAAGGGCTAACCTTCAAGAATTTGTGGAGCCATATATAGAGGTGAGCCAACTCTTGAAAAGTAGGCAGGATCTAATTTTAATAAATTTATAGATTACCGTTCATTCCAGTATCAATGACTCTAGCAAAGCCAAAATCAGTAATTTTAGCAACTCCTTTATGCAATAAGATGTTGGCTGGCTTTATGTCTCTATGAATTATTTTAAGTTAGTAAAGTGTTCGAAATCCTTCAACCAGATGCTTCAAGAAAATTACTGCTTCAACCTAAACCTATAAAAAAGAATAATACTTCACTTAGCCTTCTTCCATATTTAGTAGATAAATACTTTTTTAAGTCTCCATCATGACAATACTCCAAAAATAAATACAAATAATGTGGTGTTCGAGCAACATCATATAATTTAACAATATGAGGATTATTAGCTTATTATAAAATTGAAATTTCTCTTTTAATATGTTCCACCATCTTGGCTGAATCCTTGATACTCTAGATGACTATTCAGATATTATTACAGCTATTGAAATTGCCTTCACTGCAACTTGTTTGGTTTCATCGTTTTTTTTAAAACCTCTATACACAGTACCAAAGGCTCCACTTCCTAACTTCTTGTTGACTATGATGTATTTATCAATTTATTTAGTAGTCCAATCTTCAGCCATTTATTTGTATATATATAATAATACTATTTTTATATTATTCTCATTTTTTATAAAACAAGTCTTGCAGATTTCAACATGATTTAATAAGTTAATGTATATATTATACTGTATTGATATTAATCTACTCAATCCTCAGATCATTCTTTTGGTAAGATCATTGATAAGATCTTCTCTGTTTCCCCAATCTCCTTAGTTAATGAATGATTTTCTCTTAGCAATGAATCCTCCTCTTGGTCCTCTTAATTTAAATGCCCTATTTTATTAATAATTTCATTTTCATACCATAAAAATCTGTTTGCTTCTTTAAAATGTGATCCCACAGTAATGATTTCATGAATAAGATCTTCAATGCCATGAATACCATATTATCCAAGTTATTAATCTATAACTGTATTAGATGTTAATGGAATTCTTTGACCATTCACTTTGGCATATCCTCTCTTGTAAATCAAATTCTTAATAACTGTTCTTGATGGATATCCATAAGTGATATATGGTTCTACCTTTCTGATCATTTCAATAGTTGCTTTATTGATTCTAACAAATGCAGCATTATGTAATTGTCTCAATTTTAAAAGTCTTAGAGTTTATCTCACTTATGGATTCAACGTGTTGATACTAACTTAATTTTCTATTTTTTACCCTCTAATTCTAATGACAAGCATCACCTTAGCCTCAGCTGGAACATAAAATCCACCTTCACTCTTTGCCTTACGAATGTTATCAACTAAACTCTTTTCTGTTGCCTTGTATTCTGCTTCATAAGCATTGGCATTCTTCTCTAATAATGCTCTTCTAGCTTTATTCTATCCCAATCTTTCTGCTCTTCTTTTAACAACAAGGTCTCTTAATTTTGAATCTCTTTATGTTTTCTTAACAACACTCTCTGGCACTTTTTATCTAAATTATTAGAATTGCATACTCCACTTAAATTTAGGCTTTCTTTTACGACATTTTAAAGAATATTTAAAATCTTTAATTTTAAAATCAAAATCACCTTTAATTTGTGACAATTAATTTTTATAGATTAGAACAGACCATTTCGCAATATAATTACAAAAGATAAATAATATTCATTATGGTGATTGTTGCTTCCCAAACAAATTTTCTAATACTTTATAAGGTCCTCTCTAATCTATAAACAGATTCAATTTTAAATGACTTTTATTATACTCTCTAACATCTATCAACCCTATCATATTCTTAAGATATTTCTCCAAGTCTAACAATTCTTTATCCTCCTTATTGTCATAAAATGGAATTATTGGAATTCCATTATCTAATTACCATGCATAAGAATATGAAGCATTATCAATCAAAGCTACTTAACTTAGTGGCCTATTAGTATTATCACAGAAGATTTTCAAGTCTTTTGTATACAATGAATTATTTGTCAGTGTACAACTATCACGATACAAACGATGATTTATGATACTCTGCTCTGGATCCAAAAAATTGCAGACCTAATCAAAAGATTTCTAATTACTTTCTCTGCATAGCAGCTATGAGAAGCTGTGAAAATTATAATTTCGAAATTTTTAGATAGATTTCTTAGCAATTCTTTTGCATAAGGACGAATATTTATTCCAGCTTTTACAATCTGATTTTTTGAAACATTTATATCCAAAATCACATCACAAGGCATAGAAGGATTTTCATTACAATGTACTAATGTTTCATCCAAATCAAAAAATAGTGTTATTTGTTCTATTTTATTAAATTTAATAATATACATTAGCACTTTTTTATCAACTTATTTGATCTATTATAATCATTGTTATTTTAGGGGAAAAATTTATGATTTAATCCCTAATATGTTTGATGGTAATGTTCTCGATAAATTCGAGAAAAGTAATCTGATCCATTGTTATCAAATGCCTTTTACAATCTACTTAAATAATAAATTTCTATTCTTTTATTTTGGCTTTATGATCTGGGTTTCGAAGTTGGACTTTAGATTTAGAATGATGATATTCGAGACTATGGAGTAAGGGAATATGGTTTTAATTGAGAAGGAATTTCAATCGTTGGATTAATTGCCAACATCTTCTTTTTAAAAGGAGATTAAGCAATTTTCGATTCTACTCTTGTAACCAATTTATTTAATAACATTTCGGTATCAATTTATTTCTGGATTCTCTTTTCTTTGATCTTATTTTTAAGAACATCATTATTTAATAAATGCGCTTATCCATAATCTGGGGCTTTTGATGAACTCATAAATAATCCAGTTGGAGAATCAGAATGTTTACTGGATTGAGGAAATATTTTATTCTTCTTTAAATCTAAAAGCTGAGAATTTGTAAATCTTCCATGTCTTGACATTTTAGACCCATTTCGTGTTAAACTCATTTAATTATATAAAATAATTCAGTAATAATATATTTGATTATCAAACTAGATAAATTAATAATCATTAATCCGTTATCTTCATTCTTTAAATTAAGGATGAACTATTCAATCACTCTCTAAATATCTTAAAAATTATTCTTGTATTAATTTATAATTTTAGAATATTTGAATATTTTTAGAATTAATATATAATAATTATAACTTATCTCTAACCAAATCAATTAAAAATTCAAATATTGTTTTGTTCTTCTTCTTTGTTATAAATCAAACAAAAAGATTAAAAAATCCAATTTTTAGTCACTGTATTAATTAAAAGTGTCAAATAGAGAAATCAGAATACTATTTTCTTAATATAGACTTAAAACTTAAATAAATAGTATTTAGTGAAAGATATTTATGTAAATTAAGTTTGGATTAATCAAAAGTAAAACTTTGATTAGTTTTGTTTTTATATAAAAATATTGAATACAATTAAAATGGGATGTGTAACAAACAAAGAATAGGTCATAAAGCAGTTTAATATTAAATTACCGGCAGACTCATGTACTTTTGAAAAATATTTAAGATAATCATACAACAATATAAACAGAAGCAGATCTGTCTAGTTCTTAAGACTAATTCTTATAAATTGGGATGAATGTGTGCGGTCTAGGCAATTTTCTTCCTAAAGTCTAGGAAGTATTTGATTAACAAGGGGAATTATTCTAAAATATTTAAGGCCAGTATTTCCTTATGCCGGACCAAAGCATATATTTTGGATAAGTAGTTAATGGTAAAAGACAAGGTGATGGAAAATAGCATTGGCCAAAAGAAGGAAACTTATTGGAAGGGTATTAATATAAATTTTAATTCTTTAGGACTTGGGTTGATAACTAATTGATTGGAAGAGCTCGAATGATATATCCTAATGGAGATTAGTAAATATTAAATATAAAAGTAGTTTTGTTGGAAATTTTGTCAATAATATTGCTAATGGACTTGGAAAATTTGTGAATTCTAAAAAATAAGTTAGTGGATTTTGGTTGAATAATAAATTAACTGGAGAGGGCACTGAAATTAGGAAAAATGGAACAATATATTAAGGGCAGTTTAATGAAGGTAAAATTTAAGGCCACGGATAGTTTGAGTATGCAAATAAATGCATCTACAAAGGAAGTGTGTCTAAAGGAAAAATGCATGGAAAAGGGGAATTAATTTTTAATGATAATACGAGATACATAGGAGAATTCAAATCTAATTGTATTTAAGGAAGAGGAAATTATGATGCTGGTATTTCAATAACAGGATGGGTATTCTATTTTATCATTCTTATAGTTTCATTCGAAATTTGAAAATTAAACCCTCTATATATATTTTTTTCGATCTGAAACACCAGTACTGATTGACAGTTAACATTGTACTCTAATTGAAAAATAGTTAGAATAATTTTTTGATTGATATAAATTATCACTTTCTATTAAAAATATTATTAATCTTTATTATAATAAACGAAAAATATTAATAAAAAATTAGTATTTAAATATTGAATGCTTTAATAAGATATCAATTTTAATGTGAATTATTTAAAAAAGAAGAAAAAGAGGAAGAATTAATTATATTTTTAGGTATGTTAATTCTTCAAGAGTAAACCATTAATAATGAAGATATAGTAAATGAAAAGACAGGATATCAATCCTTAGTTTAAAAGATAGAAAATATTATAAACCTTCATAGAAACAGTCATTCACATCAAATAATTGATTCAAGATATATTGAAATAGTATATTGATTTATATAAATAAAACTAAAGCAATTAATCATGAGATGAAAATTAAGTATTTTTAATAAATGAAAAGATAATTAAATTTGATTTTTTCATTTAATTTTCATTAATTTGATAAAAAAACAATAATAATAATTAAGATAATATGTCTAAAAGATAAAAGGTAACAAAAATACTATATTTTACTCATAATAAAGTTTTTTTAAAAGTATCAATTTAAAATACACTTACCATTAATTCATTCTTTTCAAATCTAGTTAAATAATATCTCAAGAAATCTTTTGAGTTGATTTAACTTATGTATGTGAGGTTAGTAAAATTACATTTATTAAACTATAATCAATTAAATTTAAATTTAGTGGATAAATCTTAAATCAACCCAGTTATATTCTAAACCTCTATTCTAGCTCTAAACCGAGAATAATTTAGAAAAAAAATAAGATTGAGTGATTTAAATAATATTTCAGTTATCTTAGATCAAGAACTCGTACACCTCTAAGATAATTTCTATAACATAACGATGATTAAGTGCATTTGATTTAGATGAATCGAAAATCATGCACTACTCTTAGACATAAAGACATCTTTACTAAGTTTTATATAATTACTTATTGGGAATAAACTATTTTATTTTGAGAAAGCAAACAATATTTAAAATGTATAAATATGTTTAAAGGAAAGAAAGGAAAAAAAATTGAAAAGAAAATATAGTTAACTTATATTTATTGCAAGCTTAGAATTCAAAATGAAAATCAAAATTACTTTTATAGTAATAAGTTAATTTTACAAAGGAAATATAATGATATATTTTGAATTTTCATTTATTAAACTTATGTTTGTTTGAGCTTTAGAATTTCAGTATCCTTTGCTTTTATCTTTCTTCTAATTATGTTTTTCAATCCTCCATTTTTCATTGTTTTATTCAAATTATAAAGATTTTTTCTTCCATTCTTCAGCAAAAGCATTGCTCTTTTTTCTTCATTTTATTTTCTATAGCCAAAATCATACTAGTTGTTGCTTAATGACTGAGTTAATTAATAAATTATTCATTTTGTATGTGTAAATTGACAAAATTGGTCGATCATCTAAAAGACCCCTAGATTCCATTTTTTCCTTCGGATATTGAATACCTTAATTTTTTAACGCATTTCTTGTGTATGTTCCTCTATTTAAAATAATTCTTTGCTCATCCAAATGATTAATACAATAAATTATATTTGAATTTGTAAAATAATGAATATCTATTAAAATGAATGAATTTGAACAATAATATGCTTAAGAATAAATTTCAAAATTATTGATTGAAAGCATCTAAAGTTTATTTTAAGAAAATTAATAAAATAGATTTTAGTATAGCATGATAACAATATCAATACAAGCTAGAACATTGGCCTTTTTTATAATCATGCTCGAGTAATTTGATATCCACTGCCTTAAAAATTCAAGGAATTGAAAAATTTATGTATGAATAGAAAGAAATGATGAATAGTAATTAATCGTTTTTAAATTTTATAGATATATTATTTATGGATTTGGAAGTGACTGAAAGAAATAGCACAGACTATGATGAAATTTCAGGAGTTAATTCTATTACTATAATCTAGAAGTGTAGAAAAAAATTCTTAAAATTTTTTGAGATAGGGCATAAAGGGAAGAAGGTTCTTATTAATGTAAATATGATATAAAACTGGACGAATTGCATTTGTGATGATCAGATGATGAAGAAGGTGGTGGTTAAGTTAGGTATAGGTTACTAATCTATAATAATGGATAATTTCAAATCCTAAAATTCAATAAGAATAATTCAAATCTAAATTTGTTGATCATAGTGATTATGTTAGATCAGTAATAATGATAAGTTTACTCATTTATGAGATCCAAAATCCATACATAATAGTGGATACAAAAAATTAAACACAAAAAAATAAATATGATTGAAAGAAATGAAGGAGGGAATAAAAATGATAATTAACCTAAGATAAACCTAAATAAAATATGTTTAACTTTGGTTATTTTAATTGTGTGTAAAAATGAATTAGCATTCGAACATAAAGGAATTCACATAATTTATCTAAGTTAAAGCATTACGATAGAATTTATATTTAATGATTAATGATATGATTTAAGGGATTGAAAGAATAAAATGTTGGTTGTACTCTAAATTAAGTGAACTATGTTTAACTTAGAAAAAATTGTGAATATCAAAATATAATGAATCAAATTTAATAACTAATTATAATTGTGATTAAGTAATTATTTTTTTCTAATTCAAATAATTATCCTTTGTCAAAAAGATTAAAACAAATAACAAATATTTTTATTTGATAATTAAGAATAATTTTGAAAGGTTAACTCCAGGTGCTTTGTTTAATTTAAATTATTTTCAAAAGACTTTGAATCATTCTTGCAGGATATTATTTACTTGCAATAAGTTCAGCTGCAATTACGATTATTATATTAAGTAGTGATAATATGTGCTTTCATATATATGCTAAATCAGGGAGGTTCGGGTAGGCTCTAAGACCAATATCAAAAGAAGAAATTATTTATTAAATAAAAAAATTATTGAATAATAAATCCTTAGGTTTCACAAATCGTAATCTACTAGATAAGGCTTGGTCAATTAATATATTAAAAACTTTAGAGCCCAAACACGTACTATTTCTAAATCCTAAATTATAGGAGGTCTCTGGTTTAACTCAAGATGATCTAGTGTATCAATTATCATTTTAATCTAGGGCAATCCAAAAGTTAGATTCATTTATTGGTTGTAAATAAAGAATAAAAGCAAATCTTTTGAAAATACAAAAACTTGTTTAAAGATGTTGAAGAACTTGAATCTCCTCTAATCGAGGAAGCTCTTAGTTTTCATAAGATTTTTGTTCCTATATTGTTATTTTTACATTTGATTTCTCCACTTCCTTAAACTTCACATTCATTATACTCAGATATAATTGCTAGATCATTTTTTCTTTAACTTCATGATATAGGAAAAACTCTGGCAATCGCCAGACTGAGGGATTCTGAAAGCCCTTCAGACTTGATGAGAAGAGGAATGACTCTTTCTCAACTTCATTCTTAAAATTGACTTCAGTCTAAGTTAAAGTCCATCAGTGCTTTAGAAATTCCAGGAGCTTTGATAGATTCATTTTTTCCCATAGGAGGCGAGTACAACTAGACATGAACTTTGTGAGAGGATCAATAAAATATTTAATCAAGGTATTAAATTAATTAATATTTATCTTCTCAGTTAATCAGGTGTGATAAAATTTTATAAAATTAGTCCTAATAAAAATCCTAATAAATTTTAAAAATTTCCTAACTTCTATCTAGAGAGACCCTTCAGAAAGAATAATTTAAGGTTATATAAAATATTGAAGTTGAGACAGTAATGGATAAATATAAACAATTTAATAAAACATAAATCTTTACTAAATTCTTCTCCTCAGTCAATATATTTAATTCCTATATTGTAGAAAAATTTTAAATCTATTCTAAAAGTTGTGATTATAGGGAAGTAGTAGTATACATATGATAGGCTATTAAGTAAATCTCTTAGAAATATAGATTGAAGAAAATATGATAACTTTGTAATTATTGTGGAAAATTCAAGACATTTTTTAGGTTGATAGAAATTACTATTGGTTTTTTGAAGAAGATTTTTATTTCCCCAAATTTAGAGTCTGGGGTTAATACAAAATTATAAACATAGATTCATTTTCATTTAATATCTTTTATTTGGTGAATTGCTCTGATCTATAATATTTAATTTTGTTAAGTTCTATTTTTAGAATGTATTGAAATAAGATATATAAATAATTTAACTGTTACCATTCTTCACATTTTTTCTGTTTTAAATTAGATTAATTGGATTTCATCTTTAATATGAATGATATAATTCTTATTGATTGAAAAATTCAAGTTTATAAAAAAGATTAGAATAAATGAAATTCTAAAATAATTTGGTGATTAGATAATTCAATGGACATTAGGAGAAGGATATAAAAAAAAATTAAGTGAATTTGGTGTGAAGTGGCTATCAAGATTTACATGATAGAATATATATCTTGTTTGTTCCTTTACAAAGTATTTCCGCAATAACTTCTGCTCTATATCTTAAGTTTTTATTGTAATACATATATTTCGTATTCCTACGTACCTCATTTACCTTGCTGCCTCTATATTAAAAATCAAACTTATGACATTTTTTTTTTTCAATGAAAATCAGACTGATGTTTTAACATAGTATAGTTTAAAATAATGACCTTATATGAATTATTATTTTAATAGAAATTAAAATGTTGGCTCAGAATCCTAAGAATAGAACTTTAAATTAAAAAAAATTCACCCTTTAACAAATAATACAGAAGGCAAGTCTAAAACACTAAAACTCAATGGAGTTATAATTTCAGAAGCATCTTAGTGGAGTGAAGGAAAATGCATGACACAATTAATGGAAAATGCTAGTTAAATTTATAAAATGGATTATTAACTAAAGGTATAGAAATAGGATTCTCATTTGAAATTCTCTTTTATTATGAGATATATATTTTAGATCACTTCCAAATTTATGATAAAGTAGATGTAATTTTTACATTCTCAATACAGTTTTTGGATTGCAATTATGAAATTTTAAGTTGAACTTAAACCAATTACGAGGAAATTATCTTTAATTTATAGTATCATAGAGAATTGTTACAATTATTTATAAGAAGGAATTTAATAAGAATGAAATTATAAAATTATTAAAAAAATAATTATCTAAATTATAAATCTCATTTAAATAATTTCCTCATTTTATGGTTTTAATGTAAAAAGCAGTAAAGGTATTCAATCATAATCTACTTTGTAAATTAAGAATAGTTTCTCAAATAATACTAACATTAGAAGTAGAATGATTAGAAAGGTAATATATGCTCATTTTGGAGTTTAATATGAATTCTAATGAAATAATTAATCATAAGTGCAAGACTAGTCTCCTCATTTGATGATGGACTTCATTTTTTATAATCAATTATTTTCTCTTTGATTATTGAACTAAACCTTATGTATTCGCAAGTCTTACCAAATTAGCAAAATCTGAATATATTGAATATGATCTCAAATATAATAAACTTTAGCAAAAGGCCCCAGTAATAATGTTACTATAAAGTTTAATATCATCAATAAAAATATGATTATGATAGCAATTCAAATTATTGATATGATATTCTAGATTTTAATTCTATTTTTCATTATTGTAATTGATTTCTCTCAAGATTTTAATTGTATTCCTAATTAAAACTGGAGTAAATAGTATACTTTGCTGAAAAGAGTTTTGATTTACATCCAAAAAATGGATCATATTCAAATTAAATAATATTAATGAATTTCCTATCAATATCACCAATATTAAAGATCTATTTTATTCATTTGCATAATCTACTCTTAATTATTAGAATATTATTGCTTTTTTTTAATCGGCTGTAAATTATCCTTCAATTATTATAATCTTATAAACTTAAATATTCACATATCTAAACTAATTATTTTTTTCATTTTCTATAATTATTTTAGTTTGACAAATGCAAATAATCCATTAAAGCTATCAAGATAGTGTAATTTGGATTGTGTAAATGAAAATATTAATTTAATAAATATATGATTAATGATAATATAAAAGTGATTGTTATTTATAACTAACTCTTTATTATTACATGTTTTTCATAATCCATAATACAATTTCTTAATCAAAGATTTATGAATCTGGAGTAAATAAAAAAGTTGATTTAGTAATAAATATCAATAATTAATTCTTTCAATACTTATAATCATTATCTTCTTAAGTTCAAAATATATTAGATCAAATAAGAAACAGCAAAAGTTTTCAACATATAGATTTGGAAATTTATACTTCTCATAAAATAATATAAAAAATTAGAGGAAAATGGAATAAAATAACAAGAGTGGTATTAAAATATATGTTATTTTACTTATGAAAATTTAAACGCCCTCTCATTCGAGCCTGTACAAAGATGCCTTAATAAATAGTTTAATTAATAAAATTATTGTAAACTATTTTTAACATATAAAGAAAGTTCAAGTGAAATTCAAGATTAATTATTTATCTGATATGTTGAATAATCAATCTAAATGTAATCTACTAAGATTATGTAGGAATTTTATATTATAAGTATTATTTCTTTTCTTAATAAACTTTTTTTTGCATATTGCGCACTATGTATGATACATTAATTAAATAAATAACCCATTTCATATTATTTTCTCAAATATCAAAATTATAATTTAATACATCCTTTATAAATATGAATAATTAATTATTTTAATGCTTCCATTTTAATAAAATTTGATAATAATTATGATTAGATTTATTGCATTAGTTCAGGTAACTTATCAAAATTTGATTTATGATTATTATGCAATGTTGAATAATACAGATAGTATTTAGGATAATTTATTAATTAGAATGGTCATATCATTTAAATGTTCTTAATTTACTTTTGTTTGGTCTATATATGTAGAGTCTGTTATTATAATAAATAAACATTTGCTATTATAGTAGATTAAGTGTAAATCTAGAACCATATTCTGCCATTAAGATGGAAGCCTATTTTCTAAAGTAATGATTATTTATAAAATCTAAAGGTTTTAGTAAGACGAGAAAGCTTAATTCTCTCTGGATGGTTAACCGATAGTTTTTGTAGAAACAAAGATTAAATAATCAACTAATTCTTGTGGGATGATATCATTATCAACAATTTCTTTTATTTATCAGCATAGCAGAAGATCAACTTGGATAAACATATTGTAACCTATAGGAGGAATGGTAAGATTGTAATTAGAGACTTTGGAATTTATTACACTTTGCCAGAAAAAACATTTCTGAGTCTTAATATAGGTTGTTAAGACTAAATTGATGATCAATGTCTCAATTGCAGAGATGGTTGGATATAAGATGAATATCAATTGAATTGCATTCCAGTATGTGGGGGTGGGATTATTCAAAGTTATAGGAAGAATGTGATGACAGAAATTGTAATATTTAATGATGGTTGTTTTAATGCAAACACTAATGTATTGATTCTTGTTAAACTTGCCTGTATGGAAGTTGTAAACAATGTCTAGATGGGTTTGTTCTTAATGAAAATAATAATTGTTATCCATAATGTGGAGATGGCATTGTAATTCCTTACTCAATTGAATAATGTGATATTTAAGATGATGAAGATTAAATGGGCTGCTAGGATTGTAGGTATATTTCAATTCCTTATTGCAAACAAAGTTATTTTTCAAATTGTTTATTGTGCTAGAGAGGATTTTCAATTTTAGATATGAATGCTAACCTTATTGTGGAGATAAAATTATTCTTAAGATTTTGACGATGGAAATTTACAAAATATGATGGTTATTATTTATTAATGTAAATTTAATGCAAAGAATTTGTAATCAAGGATAATGTAGATTAAAATGTGGAGATGGATATGAGTTTGCTAATTAAAGGTGTCATCCTATTTTTGGAGATTAATATATAACATATGAAGAGGAATGTGATGACAGAAATGCAATTTAATTTGATGGTTGTTTTGATTGCAAGTATTCTTGTCCAGAAAAATGTAATGATTGTTTTCAAGGTAATGTAAATTTACTATTTAGAATATAATATTCATTACTGAATTTCTTAAATTTCTTAAACTTTTTTTTAAAAATAATTTACAATATTTTTTAAGAGTGCAAAATTCATTATTTAATTCAAGGTTCAAATAAATGTATTTAACAAGTAAATTGTTGAGATGGATTTAGGAATTAGAGGAATGTGATGATGGAAATGATGTAGCGCTGATTGTTGCACGAATTGTTTAATTGAATAAAATTGGGTTTGCAATTCATTAACAACAGATTCTTCAAGCTAATATATGTTTGTAAAAGCTTCTCGTATAATAATTAATTATCTAAATATATATACATGACTTAAAGTAAATAATATATAGGCGTCCAATTTAATTAATAAGTGAAAGTCAACACGAATTAACTGTTATCTAATAATATTTCTCTAAATTTAGTTAATATAGACAATTAAAATTGGAATAGTAATCTTTATTTCATATAAGATGTAGGATTTAATGTGCCTTTTGGAGAGTATGTTTTAGCAATAGAAGTGTTCTAGTTAACTGATTATATACCTACTTTGAAAATCTCATTAAATCAATCAGCTTCTAATATCGAGAATACGGTCTTAATTGACCATTCAAAATCTATAACATTAGATTATCCAAAATATCTAAATGAATTGTAAATTGAGTATTCGTAAAGTTTGTAATATACTAATTTATACTATGTCAGCAATAACTGCAATACGTTTATTATTGGGTGCTGGAGATCTATTTGTAGAAATTATGGCCATTTTATAATACCAATAATACTTAAGATATCGATCGAACCTTTATTGGATTCTTTTGTTAATTTTCAAATGGATTATAAATGTGATTTACAATTGGTTATTTTGTTCTTGATTCTTTATATGCATGTAATCGCTATCTAAATTTATACATCCTACTATAATAGTTCAGTTTAGTTAACGATTCTATGATAAATGCCTGAGTATGATTGAGTTAGAAAAATTTGTGTCTTTTTAAGGGTTTTAAAAACATTATTGCTAAACGGGTGGGATATGATATTTAAAGTATTGTTATATACAAGAAGCATTTAAGCTAATACTTACGTAGATATTATCCAGACAATAATAACATGCATAATTCTGGTTTTATATTTTATTGATAATTTATAGGGTAGATATTATAAACAACAAAATTTGAAATCCTTAATTTGGTTAGGTAATTTTATTTTTATTCATCTTGATTTATTTTTAAAGTTCATAGATACTTTAATTAAGTTTGCTCTTTTAACAAATATTTTTTATAATATTTAATTTTCGTTGCATCTTTAGAAAATCAAATTATATTGTTTAGATGGTCGTTGAGATATCAGTATTTCTATATACTTAGTTCAATCTTTATATTGAAGAGTTCAGTTAATATAATAATGAAGCATTAAAGTTATTATTAGGATGGATTTAGGCAATAATATTAGCGTAAGGCATAATTATAGAATTAGTGATGATCCTCTATAATTTTATAGAGTATTAACATAAGAATGCATAAACATAAAAAAGTAACACAATGAGAAGCAAAAAATAACTAAAACTCAAGGGAATAAGCCGAACCAAATTTATTTATTAGTATCAATTAGTGATTGATATTTATTAATAATAATATATATAAATCCACAACTTTCTGAAACCTCTTTTATATCAAACATATTTTTAATACTATAGTATTGATTACATATCAAATCTTACATGCATTAATATATTTAGAAACATTTTATTTTAAAATTATGTCTTTCTGAAATATATTAACTTCAAAAGGCAATAATCATGAAGCAATAAGTGTTTGATAATTGAAATGACAAACCTTCTAGTAATATGTACTTATATTAGTTTGTTAATATAATGAATTATACCTAATTCTATTATGGTGGATTCCCTCAGAATGTGGCCTTTAATTTTAAATTGTATTATTGAATTCTTTCCCACATAAAATCCTCATAAAAATTTGATTCAATTGAATTTAAATTTGATGTCTAATATTCAATCTTAAGGAGATGAAGGACATTTCTTTAAATAACAATTATTTTAAAAGCAAACTCAATTAATTGTTATAAATTTAAATTTCCGTGGACTTTTTTTTGAATTGTAGCTTATTTATATACACAGCCCTTCTGTTTATGGTGAGCACTCTTTTGGTAATAATAAAGCAGGCTATTTTTTTTAAGAAGAATTTTCTAATGTTAAATAAAAATTTGTAATCAATTCTTTCTGTTGTAAAATTTATAGAAAATAATAAAAACTACTATTTTTTAAACTTGTTCTTGGTATAGGTTATCAATATTTGACATTTTTGAGATACAAGGCTATTATGTAGTTGCAATTGAACTAATGTAAAACAAATTTTGACCTACTTTCTTTTTACAAGATTGAATCCGTATTTTTTAACTAGATAAAAATAAATACTTATCGATTTATAAATAGGTTTGAAATAAACAATGTACGTTTATAACAGCCTTTATAAATACCCAGGTCAATGCATAGTACCCAAAGAAATAAAGTTAGCAAAGTCAAACACGCACATTAATTTAAAATTTACGTTTTAAATATCGAATCATAATGCTATTACTTTTCTAGAGTTTCTAAAATTACAGGATTTTGGCCAATTAAGTGATGGTTTGGAAAATACAAATTAAAGAATCAGGGAAATGGATTGCTATGAAATAATAAAGAAAGTAGGTGGAGAGGATTAGAACTGTGTAAACGTTAAAATTGGCAAGTGGACATAATTGGATTATGGTTTGATTATATGGACTAAGTGACTTATAATGGTTAATATAAGAATGGCAAAAAGTGAAAATCGATCTAATGAAGATAAGAAGAATAATGAATCGATTATAATAATTGAATATTTTGATTAATAATAAAAATAATGACTATTTAGTTATTTGAGGTAATGACTATTTTTTATTTTTTAAGCGTTTAAGGATTTATAAATGGATGAGTAAGGATTATCTTTAAACTAGACTGCCCAGATTATAATCCTGAAGCTGATTGCTGTTAAGATTCTCTATTAGCAGATCCTTTGATAGAGTTATAAAAAGATGTTGAGTATATCTATGATTTTATTTTTTTTAGATTGGGATTTTAATATTTCTTTACTTTTTGGTTACCAACAAGTTTTCTTATTAAATAATTTATAACGAAAAATCAATACATAAGTTCAGACTAAAAAAAAATATATTCAGTCCTAATCTCAGTTAATGGTTAATGAGTCTAATAAAATAAAAGGAACAGAAAAGTTACTTTGCACATAATTAATATCAAATTAACCTATTATATGAATGTTAATTTATTAACTAAAGTTACAGATAGTCTGTAATAATTTTTTCATATATATATATATTTGAAATTTTATTATAAAATATCAGAATCATCAATTATTGATAATAAAAAAGT